>JAAWXA010000018.1:1402344-1464017 GCA_038090715.1 Florisuga fusca | reverse complement strand
AAACCCCCCCCTGGAAACTCCTCCCTCAGTTGTTTTTTTTTTTTGGCTGATACCTGTCAGTCCCCCTCCACACTGCAAGGCTGGGGATGTATCAGCACACAATTCCCAGCCCAGCTTGTACAGCCACAGACTGGTGGCTGAACTTTGCTTCAGTATACAGAATAAATCCTCTTTCTTCCTTCCTTCCTTCTACAAAGATAAACTATCACTTTCTGGAAGTCCTTGGCTAGTTTGCCTTTCTAGTACACTTTGCTGGAAGAATAAGAAAGGAGATGTGTTAATAGTGAGAATCAGAATGTTACTGAACCATTTTGTTCTGCTAAATCATCCTGCTCCATTCAGGCTTAAGTAGCAAGATCACATTTCTTGCCTAGAAATCATCTGCTTAGCTATAATTACCATAGAAGCAGCACCTCAAGAAAGGCAGCTAAAGAACAGCAGGACCAATCTCTTGTCCCTCCAGATCACTGCTAAGTGACTGTGTGCCTTACCCAGGAAGCCTCACCTGCCACCTTTATACTCCAGGCCCTCTGTTTTATCCCTTCAGTACTATCATCCTGAAATTTACTGCAAATGCTCTACCATAGCTGAGAAAATTAACATATGCCTTCCTCTTATTTCTTTTAATAGACTTCAAATCTCAACTGACTCAAAGGACCAAGCTCTCTTCCAAGGGCCTGCTGGAGATTCCCCAGCTCCACATGCTGTAATTTACAACTGAGGCTCCTGCCTTTAAGTATTTGCAGTATTAATACAGAAAATAGTATTATTCTTTTCCCTCTCCCTGCATCTGTTCTCTGCTATCCTCCTGGCTTTGCAACTTGCATCAATACTCCCTTTTTAATTACTCCTTTTCTGGCATCCAGACCACATTTGATTTTGGTCAGTGAGCGACTTTGGGGTGGAAAAGCAGAAACCAGAGGACTATTAATGAAAAACCAGGTCAGGCCTCGAGCTGCCTCTCACCCAGCACAGGAACCCCCAGAGACAACCGCATCCTGAAAATCCAACCTCCCCCCCAAAAAAACCCAAAGAATAAGCAGCTTTCTTGNGACCCCCCCAAACTCCCCAGCTCTCCCCTCAGCCCTTCCCTCCCGAGGCCGAGCACCCCGGGCACCGCCGCTCCCAGAGCCGCCCTCCATCTTCCATGCGGGGAAGGGGGGGGACACGGGCCCCGTCCCCTCAGCAGCGGGGTGGTCCCCAGCAGCCCCCACCTTGCCCTCTCCTCTTCAGGGGACGCCGAGCGACCGGATCCCCGCCGGTAGCTGGGCTGTTGCCCTCTCCTGAAGCAACAGGGCCTCAACACAACCATGGCAACAGCGGGGACAGCGGGAGGGGAGGAGGCCGCCTCAGGACACCGCTCAGCACCCGCCTGTCCCCGCTGAGGTGACCCGGTGGCTGCCCACAGCCCCCCGGGCAGTAGCAGCCCTCGAAGGAAGCACACGGTGGCCCACGGCAAGCAGGCAGCGAGCCTGCCCCCAGCACACCCTCACCTTCACCCACACCTCCCCAGGACACCCTCACCTTCACCCACACCTCCCCAGGACACCCTCACCCTCACCCACACCTCCCCAGGACACCCTCACCTTCACCCACACCTCCCCAGGACACCCTCACCTTCACCCTCACCTCCCCAGGACACCTTCACCCTCACCTCCCCAGGACACCCTCACCTTCACCCACACCTCCCCAGGNGTAAAATTTTAGAAAAAGTCACATTTGAGCAACGTGAGCATGGCTGGGGAAAGGGGCAGGAACATGAAATGGCTTTTGTCTGTCTGTGTCTAGATATCTAGTGAGTTCTTTGGCCTTAACAACCCCATGGGGAGCTCCAGGCTGGGCACAGAGTGGCTGGAGAGCAGCCAGACAGAGAGGGACCTGGGGGTTTGGATTGACAGGAAGCTGAACATGAGCCAGCAGTGTGCCCAGGTGGCCAAGAAGGCCAATGGCATCCTGGCCTGGATCAGGAACAGCGTGGCCAGCAGGTCCAAGGAGGTGATTCTGCCCCTGGACTCAGCCCTGCTGAGGCCACACCTCGAGTCCTGTGTCCAGTTCTGGGCCCCTCAGGTCAGGAAGGAGATTGAGGTGCTGGAGCAGGTCCAAAGGAGGGCAACCAGGCTGGTGAAGGGACTGGAGCACAGATCCTATGAGGAGAGGCTGAGGGAGCTGGGGCTGTTCAGCCTGGAGAAGAGGAGGCTCAGGGGAGACCTCATCACTCTCTACAACTCCCTGAAAGGAGGTTGGAGCCAGGGGGGGGTCGAGCTCTTCTCCCAGGCAGATATCAGTCAGACAAGAGGGCATGGGCTTAAGAATTTTTTCCTAATATCTAACCTAAACCTCGGGAAGAAATCCTTTCCAGAGGGGGTGATTAGGTGTTGGGATGGGATGGGCTGCCCAGGGAGGGGGTGGATTCTCCATACCTGGAGGTTTTTAAGAAGAGACTGAATGTGGCACTCGGTGCCATGGGCTGGGAACCACAGTGCTAGTGGATCGAGGGTTGGACTTGATGATCTCAGAGGTCCTTTCCAACCCAAATGACTCTGTGATTCTGTGAAATTCTTTCCTGTGAGGGTGCTGAGCCCCTGGCCCAGGTTGCCCAGGGAAGCTGTGGCTGCCCCATCCCTGGCAGTGTCCAAGTCCAGCTGGGATGGGGCTTGGAGCAACCTGGGCTGGTGGGAGGTGTCCCTGCCCATGCAGGGGGTTGGGACTGGAGGAGCTTTAAGGTCCCTCCCAACCCACACCAGTCTGTGATTCTATGATCTGGTGCTTTTGTGCAGGGTCTGACATAGGGCTAAGGGGGGAGGTCAGTGCTTACCAAGTTTTGCTCAAATCCCTCAAGTTCATTTCCAAGTCCAGAGATGTTTCTGCAACTAGGAAAACAAAAGTGTTGTGGGTTTTTTTTTTCACCACAGTAGAAAACTGATGTTGCATAGGATGGCAAACAAGAGCACTTCCTAACCAGATTAATCCAGGAGATTAATTCCTTCATAGTGAGCACCACCAGTATTTTAGTAAGAACCAGCTCAGTATACCTCAGTATACATCAAAACAAGTACCATGGGACTGCAAAATGGGAAATAATTACCTAAACCCCCACAATCTATTCACCTTCCCCACACCCTCCTCTTAAACAAAAAGGCTCCTGTCTAAATAACAAGCCCTGAGAAGGCCCACAGTCCTCAATGCACTTCCCTGGAGAGTGAGTGCCCCATGGCCCTGGGTGACAGCAAACCTTCAGGCAAGGCTCACCCTGTGCCACAGGAAAGGTGGATGTCTGATCCTCAGCATACAGCCTCTTCCAAGACTGAGCAACAAAATACAAATGTATGCAATAAAAAAGTCACTCTCTGGGACCTTCAGCACAAGCAATGCCTGAGGCTCCTTCTCTTGCCATACCTTGACCTCAGAGCTGCCCAGTACCCACAGGCCAGTTCATTTTTCCTTATGTTACCCACACGGTAGAGATGAGGCAGTCATTAACTGGCAGAGGGAAAGAGAGGGCTCTCAGGTAGCCAGGGGCAGATGTTTTCTGCTGTTCTTCCCAGCCACTGCTTTCCTTCCACCTGCCTGAGATCAGCAGACAAAGGTCAGCTTATTCCCCAGGTGGATACTCCGGAATACCACAGCCTGGCCATCCCAATCTGTTTTCCTCATTATAGGTTAAGGCTCATGAAGATGTTGCACACAGTTCAGGCAAGTTTTGGTTTTATTTTTTTCACATGCCTTGATCCCCAACTCTTTTTCTCCTTGGCTCCTGTTCCCACATCCCAACCTCCATACTTAAGTCACTTATTTCAGCTCCAGGCAAATCTCCATCTCCTATTGCCAGACCCTGGGTTGAACATAATCCAAGCCCATCAGCTGGAGGGCAACACTGGCACACACACAGGTTTATCACTGTGGAAATTCCAAATTACAGCACTGAAGAGGTCACCACATGGTAAAAACACCCCAAGACAGTTTGCAGGAACTAATTGCAGCCACCCAGGCTAGAGAAGCACATAACCCAGGAGGGCCCAGCTCTACCCCTGGCTCCCTGCAGTGCCCATCACTACCAACCTTGCAAAATCTGCTTCCAGCTTGTAGGGAGGGAAACTCCCTTTGCCTTAAAGCCCAGAAAAATCCTGGGAGGCAGCAGGGAAGAGCTGCTGCAGCCCTGTGAAAGGAGAGTTGCAGAGATCCTGGTGATGGAGCAGGAGGGGACCCGTGCTTTGCAGCTTTATTGGATTCTCTCAGCATTTGCACATAAAGCCCCTTGGGAGGCTCCTGTGTTTTGCAAAACACACACATTCTGCCAAAGCTGCTTAATTTCTGATGGCAGAGGGGGTGACCACTGCAGATTATTACATTTTCTGGCTAACAGGGTCTTGGAGGGATGAGAATGCACCAGATTTCCAGAGAGGAGGTGTCACTGCAGGTGTACCCTACCAGCCATACCTCCCTCTACTGCTAGGACCCACGGGGAGGCCAGAGCCACCTTGTCCTGGAGCTTCTTTACCATAACCACAGCTCCTGATGGCTACAGAGAGCAGGCTGCCCTGCCAAGCTGCCAGCCTGCAACAGCAGCAGACCTGAAATTAAAGCCAAGAAAGATGTACACACTTTGCAAACCAACAGGTGTGGTTCAGGATGCCCTGCAGGATGGGAGACACGATTGCCACCACCTCCTGACCCAGTCCTGGCCTTCCCCATGGCTGCAGATAGAAAACTCATCAGACAAACCATCCCCCTCATGATGCTTGCTGCCCAGCTGTAATTAAGACAGGGAAGTGGAGGGAAGACTCCTCCTCCAGGCTTCTTCCTCAGGATGGGCCTTATCAGTTCAAAGGCAGCTGGCCACAAAATGAAGCATCAGCCATTTCCCCCAGCAGAGAGCCACATTGGGAAAAAGTGGGCCCAGAAGCTGAAATGCACATGGCCACAGATGCTCAGCACCAGAGTCAGAGGAGATACAGGGTTTGCATGGCCACCCCCTCTCCATGCCTAAGGTTTAAAGCCACCTCTGCTCCCAAAGAGAAAAACAAGCCCCTTTTCCCTTGCCAACACCCTTTCACCCTACGAGCTCGCCTGTTTTTCTTCACAACATCCAACTGTCACCATTGGAGCCATCATGCCCAGTTCCACCGTGGCTCTCAGATGCTGTCTCCATTCCTGTAAAATAACTGAACACATTTGGTGTCTTGCAGAGGACACAGAGCTGCAGCAAGGGCAAAGACAAGGCCTGCAATGAGACTCCAGAGAGAGGGCAGCCACAGGATGATCACAGGGATGCAGATGGGAGCATGTCTACCCCTGCTTTAACCCAGGAAGGAAAAATTCCAGCCCTTCGTTAAAAAAAAAAAGGACTCTGACTGCCACACACAATCATTTTAGATGCCATCAAAACATTTCCTACCAAATAACTGCAATGAGAGGTCACTCACCTAGCTCAACCTCGTGAAGTCACAATTGTGGAGTCCAAACTGGGCAGCCCATAATCCTCTTCAGTCCAAGAAGTCCATTCATGTTTGTTTCCTTCTGAAAAAGAAAGAAAATAAAGTTGGCTCCTTTCAGCCATGTTTCCCCTGCTTTTCTCTGAGCAATGCAATCCCACATTCCAGAGTAGGACATTATTTTGGGGGGATTTTTATAGCACAGACCTTGATGCACAGCCCTGGGTTTGCTTTCGCCCTTTTCCACCCTATGTTGGCAAACAGTTTTGTTTCCTCACTTTTTTCCTTAGTTTACATCTCACTTCCAAACACCACTTCTCTACTCCTTTTATAAATCAGGACAACATTTCAAATGCCTGTATTTTGGAGACTGAGACATTAGCTGTGCAGCCATGAAATCTGAAAAGAGCAAATTGTCTTCTCCCCACTGCTTTTTAAAACAAAGTCCTTGGCCCCAGCAACTGTGATGCCTCCTAGGATTTCTTTTTCCTTAGTACCATGAAACCATTTAATCCAACTCACTGTTTTTGTGCAAGCACAGAATAAAATTTACAAGTCTCAAGAAGCTGATCACAGCTCAAGGGGAACTGCTGACACTGAGGTTAGCAAGGCAGTAACCAGGAGACAACACTGCAGGAAGAAGGGTATATTCTGGATGCAGGTTGACTCAGGAAGACACTGCCACAGCCTCAACAAGAAACTGAGAAATGTCAAGGACACTGATCCCCCACACACTTACAGGATGGTTTGATAGTTGTTCTGGGGCTGACATTATCTTAATCCTTAGTCTTGGCCTCATGTTTCCTCCAAAACCTCCAACGTTCCCATGATATGAAGGATGGGAACAGACAGCAGTACCCCCACACTGCAGGACCAGGGCTTAGTGGTCCTTCATGGTCACAGAGACAGAACACAGGGCAGGTTCTCCTCCCTCACACCCACCTCTTCTTACCTGGCTGAGTCTTGCCAGGGCTTTCTCCATCTCACCCAATGCCATGGGGACACAGGAGCTCCTTCAGACCCTGAGCACATAGCAGCATCCACTACTTGGCATCACACACCACAGCAACACCTGAGCATCAAAGGCAAGAGCCTCCCATGATCACTTCCAAGGACCACACTGAGTGCCACAAGCATTCTTCCCTCCAAGCTGAGAAGAAAAAAAATCCCAATATCCTCATGCTCTTAACCTGCTCCATGAACAGCTTGCTCAGCATTTGCAGCTTCTGGCATCTACTTGACAGCTCCATTTGCAGTAGGAATGGTCTTGGTCTCCTTGGCTCTTGGCTTCACAGCAAGAGAGTGATCCACAGCTCCAGCAGGTCTACTGGATCTCCTGCCACTCTTGGTTCTGTGATTTGAAGCAGGCGAAAGGAAGATCAGACAAAAAACCAACAGTTGTAAATGGGACACAGCAAAGGGACAAACCCAGCCAAGGACACAAAACTCAACCTGAGGCCACAGGAGGCTCCAGTACATCAGAGCAGCTACAAAGCACCATTGCATGCTTAAAAGCAGAGTCATGAAAGGAGCTGCTGGTTTTATTTCTGCCTGTGAGGCACCAAAGGGCTGAGCTGGTGCAGGTCCCTGCAGCACCCAGGCTCTGCTGGGCAAGGGACTTCAAAACTGCAGCAGGCACCAAGGCAAGAAATGGGCTGAATGTGGCTTTACCTGCTTTGAGCAGTTTCCTTCACAGGCTAAATAAAACTATGCAACAGCCAGAGCTGCTGAGTTTGAACTCAAGAAAAATCCCCCAAGCAACTGAGTTTGCTTAAGAAGGGACAACTGGATTGCCTTTTGCTTAGTCAAATATTTGACTGTGTGTGTTTCTGGAAGTCTTTTGCTAAAAAGACTCCAAGTTTTTGTTAGAGAAACAGCCACCAAGAGGCCAACCAGGGCTGGAACCTGAGCCAGAGCTTTCTGAATTTTAAACAGGGCCCCCAGTACATCCCTAAAGGATGCACTGCCCTGGAAGCACTGCCAGACCCTGCAGATTTGGTGATCTCTATGCTGAATCCCAGCACATCACATTTTGGCATCAGGGGCAGAGGGGCAGATTTTCATTTTCCACATAAAAATGGTCCAAGCTGAACAGCAAAACAAGCTCTTCAGCTTCTTCCTCTAAATCTCTTCCCACCCTTCACACTTCCCAAAAAACACCACAGTTCAAAGAGCCAGAAACAAAACCAGCCCCAAACATTTCCTGCAGATTCTCCTTGACAGAAACCTTTCTGCTCATGAAAGCCCAACTTTATTATGAACACAGGGCTGCAAGAGCATGTTGGGAAAAAAAACTTGAAACACCAAGCAAGCAAGGAGCTACTCATAAAATTAAAGAGGAGCTGATCAGAAAATATTATATATTATAATAATAATATAGCTCTGTCCAGGGATCACCAAAGGCCTGGAAGAATGAAGCTGTCAAACCACTAATATTTGAAATAACTGGAATAAAAAAAAAAAAAAAAAGGATATAAAATGAGAAGGTAGGCACTCCAACAGGTTCAGATGGTCCAGAAACAGCCACAGTTGCATCTCTGCAGCCATCAGAACAAGCTGATCAGGACAGGCACCCAATCTGGTTGGTGCAGAGCTGTGGTTTCCCATTCCTGGGTCTTGTTGCAGAAGCAGCTGAAGAGGATGCAGGTTTGATTGGAGCAGCCTCTCTCTGCCAGAGACGAAAGCAAGGACCCGAGTGCCCCATTTGTGACTTCCTCTCACATTGAAAAGTCTTCCCAGTGCACTTGAGCACCTGATCTCATTAAAAGGGAATAGAGGGACAGATGGAAAGACAAAAAGAAGCTGTCAGCTGCCAACCACTGACCCCATTCTTACTCCATCTCACCCCACGGTGGCAGAAGCAGAGCTGGCTGCTCCTGGAAGGACAAGGCCAGCAGGAGGCAAGGAGGGTTTCAGGCAGGCAATAAACAGCAGCAGATGAAACCTTGGTGAAAAAGAGCTCCTGTTTTTCAGGAAGAAATTCACCTCCCATCAGGAAGGGTGATATGTCAGGGCTGTGCATGCCTGGGAGCCCTCCTGTCCCTGCAGACATTGAGGGGTGGGTGGGGTGGCTCCCACAGCCATGATGTCTGCAGCCTTCCTGGCATGCCAGGCACCAGCAAACCCAGCAACAGCATCCCAGTACACAAGCTGGAAACCCTTGCAGGAATCTCATGCACCTCACAGCCTGTGGTTCAGGTTTTCATGAACTCTAGGAGGCCACGGAGAATCCAGGTGATGTCCTACAACCAAGAGCCCAAGAGAATGTACATATATCCACCACCCTTCCTTCCACCAGATATCCACCTTCCTTCCAAGGTTTCTGCTCCACTCCTGTCCCCAGAGCAACTTTCTTGAACTCCACCACCAGAGACAGCTCAGCACAGGGACTCCCCGTGCAATGAGGCCACAGAAAAACCTTCCCCATCCCCTTAACCAACCCAAAACCTTTTTCTTTTTTCTACAGATAGAAAAAAATAAAAATAAAAATAAAATAAAATAAAAAAATCACTCCTATGCCAGAGACAGCACATCAGATGGACCAAGAATGACACCAAAGGTCACAAATTTATATTCATCTATTTACAGCTCTGCCATGGAGCAGGCAAGGTGTTTGATCTCACAGGAACTTCCCCAACCATGAGGGGAGTTCAGCAATGATCATTTGGAAAATTGCAAAGGCACAAGAGGTACCAAACAGCTCTCATTCCACTCAGTGCTGTCACCACAGCAAGGCTCCCTTGGCCTCTCCCTGTAATTAGCCCTTGTCTGTAATGTCTGAGCAGCTCTGTGGTTTCAGCAACACAGAGAATAAGTGAGTAGAAAAATTTCTTAGGAGAAAAGGTTACCTTTGATCAGTCTAACTCGATGGGAACAAAAAGTATTACTGAGAAACCTTATCCATATCCTCAGAGTGTGCTGCCTAGATCAATGTGTCTTCAAAACATGGACCTGCAGCAGTCCTGAAAGGCAGGGGGGAGAAAGCAGCTCAGCTTCCTGGGCAGCCCTGAGATGCAGCTGAAATTGCACAGGAAAATGAAGGTGTAAGTTTATCATGCACCAGCTCCAGCAGCTGCCTCTGAGCAGGGTCCTGCCCACAGAAGATTCAAGGCATCTTTGGGGTGCTTTGGGGTGAGATGGGCAGCACATCTCCTAGGTACAGCTGCCTGTCTCCTCCTTGGTCAGCCACCTGGAAAGCTTGAAGGGAGAGGAGGAGCACTGAGTGCCCAGCTGGTGCCTTCAGCCCCCTGTCTCTACAGGAAAACAGAACACAGCAAGCAAAAGTATGCCCAAGCACCATGACCTGAACAAGCATCCATCACCTGAACATCTAAATTAAACACAAGTATCTGCAGTTACTCTTCAACACAGCCTCAAGGCAGACACCTCCTTTTAACTCTGCCTCACTGGAGCTCTCACCTTTTTAGTTAGGAACTTGATGCAAATTTCTCCCAGCCAGCTTCACAATAAATTGCTGGGCTGAAAGCAGAAAGATGGCCTGTGTTTAATTTTCCTATAACTAGAAGACAGAAGTTTCCAGCTTTCTTGGAAACTATTTCTTTTTCCCTGGTCTCCCCAGCACTGAGAATTCCTGGTTACAAATGGTATCTCATTAAAGATACATCTGGGACTCACCAAGTCTAACTCCATCAAACCTTCACAAGGAATAGCTGGCCTACAAGGGGAGCTGATGAATCTCCTCCTGGAGCAGATATGGGCAATTAGCCCACAATGTGACCCGTCAGAAAGCCAACTTGTGAATAACACTTCTCCATGAGCAAAAGCAGGGACAGCTTTGCAGGCTGCCAGCTCCAGCTGCTAGCAGAGCACAGCTCCCTTCCCAGACAGAGGCACCAGTTTAGCTGGCAAACCTCCCTTCAGAGAGGGGATTTCAGCCTCTGATGGCAGCTTTGGCCCCTGGGTTTAGCTTTGGTCCTCTCCATGGCTCAGGAACCCTGCCTTGCTGGACACATGGGTCCCTCCCTGCCCTGAACCCTGGGGAGGGCAGATCAGACCCTTCCTCCTTTCAGGTCTGTGTGATCCCTACAGATAAGGGCTGCCCCTTTTAGTCTTGCTGGCATGAACTGGGAAGCAGTTGGGAAGGGCCACTCACTTGGGAAGTCAGGATTTTTTCCTACCCAGCAATCATTTGTAGGGCAGCAGACAAACTGGCTGACATTTCCTGAGCTCTGAAGGCACAGAACCCTCCAGAGATGCCCATCATTACTCCTGCTGGTTTTGGCCCACAAACCTTGTCTCCCAACAAAAG
Source organism: Florisuga fusca (assembly GCA_038090715.1). Classification (NCBI taxonomy): domain Eukaryota; kingdom Metazoa; phylum Chordata; class Aves; order Apodiformes; family Trochilidae; genus Florisuga; species Florisuga fusca. The sequence continues at coordinate 1,453,316 of JAAWXA010000018.1, read as the reverse complement.
CTACAAGAGAACAAAACTCCTGCACACATCCTGTCTCCCTGGGAACTAATCCCATGCTTGTTCCCCTTGACTTAACTGGCCCTTTGAGCCCACAGCAAAATTTCAAGGTCTGGAAACACCTGGCACAAATGAAAACAAAGCTGAGGAATCAAGTGCAACCTCTCCTGGGGATGTATGGCCACAAGAAACCATCTCTCATTATGGTCATAATCCAGGTAATCCTGAAACAGCTGCTCTTGAAGGGAGAAGCAATAAACACCCCAGCATATCCCTACCAAATCCTGCACAATATCCTGGCAGAGCAGGGCCAGCTGCCAGCATGGGCTTCCTGCCTTCCCAAATTCCCCCCCTGACATTCCCACTTGCCCCAAATCTATGTACAGGTCCATCTGGCAACTTCACAGCAACAGAAGTTGTCTTTCCAGTAAAACAAATTCATCTAGGAGAGAAAAGACAGCTGGCATCTGCTGCCCAGCAATATTGCTGTTTCTACATGTTTTATAATGTTTTTCTTCTTTTTCTTTTTTTTTTTTTTCTCTCATACAGCAGACTGCATGGGTCACCAGTGGGAGCAGGCACAGAACCATGGAAAAAATTAGGTGGAAGAGACTTTGGATGTCCCTGGGCCAAGGCCTCCACGCACAAAATGGACAATTTCAAAATTAAATTTTCAAATTCAAACAGATTGTCCATGGATTAAGTATCCCCCAGGATGGGAGCTCCTCACCTTGCTGGGTCACATAAGCCTTCACCTGCCTTAAAGTCCCCAGGTACATGTTTGTCCCAGTTACAGCACAGGCTCCAAAAGGTTGTGCTGGGGTCCTGCAGGTCTGGTTCTGTGAGTTAACCTCAGCACACACCTTCCACCTCCTTGGCTTCTTGAAAAGAAGGAGAAATCTCCTGCTGGGGGTGGGTTTTGTTTATAAACAGCCACCTGCTGAACTGATGTCTGAGACCAAGATACCAACTGCTTCAAAGCAAAGAGGAAAGGCACTGAGGTGTCTGCCTCCTGCATACAAGTGCCAGAAGATCTGCAGCAGACCAATAACCCCATGGAAATAAACCCAATTGTCCTGGGCTGGGCCAGGATAAAGGTGATTTTCTGTCTTGTACTTTTGCTTTCAGCTCAGTCTCCTGTCAGCAGCTGCACTTGCTGAAATGAACAGCAAGTTTCTCAGTCAGTGTCTGCTCCTGGGACTGAGAACTCCATGGTTAGAGTTACTGCTGGAGACTGGTGTGCAGAGCCAAGGCCACTGCTCAGCTCTGAGGAACATTTTGCCCTCCAGAAGGAGAAAAGGAGTCAAGAGGTCACACCTGGAACCCTCCTTTGGGCAGGAACAGACAAGACAGATGCCAGAACTGACCAGACAGAGTATTCCATCCCATACACCTCATACTCAGTAGAAATTGGAGGGATCACAAGGGTCAAACCCCTTCCTGCTTCCCCTTCTTCACCTCTCCCTGTTTGCTTCAGCATCCTGGGAGGATTCTGTCTGTTCCTCTGCCTGTGCTCCTGATCCATTCCAGCCTGGATCTGTGTGTTCCTGCCTCCAGCTCCCAACTGCTCCTGACTCCAGGATTCCAGCCTGGACTTTCCCAGGGCTGCCCTGCAGCCTCAGTGGTGATGTGAGAGTTATTGGGGGAAAGGGGGGAGGAATGTGGGATCAATTTTCCTGTATATTTGTATAGATTTAGTCATTTTTCCTGTTTATCATTCCTGTCTCATTAAAGCTGTGCAGTTCAGTTCCCAACCCATCAGTCTCTCTCCCTTATTCTCTCTCCTTTCTTTATGAGGGAGGAGAGGGGGATTAATAGAGAGCATCTGGCATTTGGTTTAATTGCCAGGGCAGTGTTAAACCCTGACACCAATCTTCTGTTACCTACCATGGTCTCTTGCAATCCCACAGCATCAGTTATCAAGGCCCAAGCACCAGCACATTCCTCTGTAGCTGGGGTGCTGCCAGGGACTGGTGTGCTGAGAAGCCCCTGGTTGCAGACCTGGCAGAGAAGCTGAATTTCAAGATGGAAGAACCACCAAGACTCTCAAAAGTAAGAAAGCAACACAGAGCTGGTGAAAGAATAGTAAGTGACACTGTTTTATGGAACTGCTAAAACTTTTACCTAGCAGCAGGAGACAAAAAAAAGGGGTTGGATTATCCCACCCAGGACAAGCCCATGCACCTGGCTCTAAAAAAGCTGCATCCAGCACATGGATTAAACAAAGTTTTACCACCATGCAGTGGTGAGGCAGATGGTACAGGGGTTATCCCTGTGGCCAGTTCTATACATGAGGAGTGAGCATGTATACCATACCCTAAAGCCTGAGGGCAACAAGTGTTCTGCCAGGGTGACAGTTTTAGCAGAGCAAAGTGGCAGAGGCAGATGCCAAAGGTTTGCCTGGGCTCAAGGGGCAATGATTTTAATGAAAGAAATCCACTGGGGATTCCTGAATAGAGAAAAATAACACCTGATGTCAAGTTCCTGCCTGAAATGGTTGGGAGCATTCCTGGGGGAAGTGGATGCTTCATTGAAACTCTGTTTTTGCCTAGAAAGGTTGGACTAGATGATCCTTGAGGTCCCTTCCAGCCTGGCAATCCATGATTCTCTAAGAGGCTTCTTCATTCAGCCCTGTTGTTACTACAAGCTGAGTAGGTACCACTTGCCTTTAAAGAGGGGCAATTGCAACAAACTGGGGCAGACCTCTACTTGCTCCAAGTAGATAAGATACTCAGAGCAAAGTCAGAATGAAGAGCTTCTTTTTTTCTTCTTCTTTTTTTTTCTTTTTTTCTTTTTTTCTTTTTTTTTTTTTTTTTTTTCTTTTTTGAGGGGGTATATTGTGTTCTCTCTTTGTGCTCCTTCCTTTTCTTGGAACAATTAATTAAGGTTTTTGGTGATTGTTGGAGCAGCTACACAGAAAGGGCACATCCCAGTCTCAGTCATGGCTGCCTGTGGTAGAGAAATGTAAGTTTTGGTCTCCCAAAGCCACCCAGAGGTCTTGGCAGTGGTAGGAGGGGACTGACTGGGAAGTATTGATATCAGCTGAACACAAACACAGCAAGTCAGAGATGGATGTCCCCACAGACAGCTGCTTACATAAACCAAAAGGTTTCAGCCAGAAAATAGTAGAGAGAAGCCAAAAAAAAAACCACCCTGATGGAGAATGTGGTAAATGGGCTGATGAAAAGGAAATTTGGGGAAGGGCTGCTGAAGCACCCCCAAGGGAGGAGGAGGAGGAGGAGGAGGAGGAAGAGGTAGTCAGGGCAGATGTGAGTGAACCCAGCTCCTGGGCTAAGAAAAGCAGAGATAACAGCTCCTGAGCACCCAGATCTGCTCAGCCAGTCTGTGCCAAACACCCAATAAAGCAGCAGCTCTCTCTCTTGCCACTGGATGAATAATCTTTTCTATCAAGATGCAATCAGCAGCCCAACTCTGATTTGGCTGGGATAATCTTTCCTCTGATTGGGAACCTGGAAATGTCAGCTCAGCCCCTCAGAAGCTGCTGCTTGCAGGGAGATTGCTTCTCACAGCCCAGAATATAAAATACAGCAGATATTCACAGCAAAAATCAAGGCAAAGCTAGAGCAGGTGTCTGCCTGTCCTTGCAGCTGCAGAGCACTTCAGTTGAAGGAACAGAGGCAAGGATCACTCTGTCACTGGTCTCTTCAGATTAAAAGCAAGCAACTGCTCTCTAGCACTCATTTTCATACAGATTTAAAAGAGTGAAGGTGTTAATTTCTTTCTGGAGTCAAGGCAAAATAACAGGGACTGGTCACCTCCACACATCTGCACTTAGGACTTAGAATCACTGAGTTGTCAGGGTTGGAAGGGACCTTAAAGCTCCTCCAGTCCCAACCCCCTGCATGGGCAGGGACACCTCCCACCACCCCAGGGTGCTCAGAGCCCTCTCCTCGGCCTTAAAACCTTCTAGGGATGGGGCTTTGACCACCTCCCTGGGCAACGTGGGCCAGTGTCTCACCACCCTCCTGGTGAAGAGCTCCTCATCTCCAAAGATCTGCAGCAGACAATGCCAAAAGCAAAGCTGGATCCTCATGACAAAAAAGCAGCTGAAAGATGTGAGCACTGTGAAAGTCACTGTCTGAAGCCCAGGATAAAAAAAGCAGTGGTCTCAGGTCTTCAGCAAGAGGGGCTGATCCACAGTGCCTCCTGCATTCTGCTCAGGAAAGCAGGAACTTGCAGACCAACCACATCTTTGAGGAAGTCTGAAGCTTCCACTACCAGCACCAGACAAGCCTCACGTGTCTGGAAACACAGGGCTGGCTGAATTATTCACAGCCAGGGAATGAGGTAATTGCAGTTTAACTCATTTGCCTGCTGAATATAGAGCACTTTGAAATCCCTGTGTATTTATCCAAATTGCCAAAGGTATTTTAACCCTTGAGAGCCCCAAGATGCTAAACACTTGTTAAGAAAGTAATTTTAAATACACAAATCTAATTTCTTTCAGTGTTTAACTGTGAACAGACCACCTTGTTACCAGGTCTCCTAAGGAGAGCTCCATCTTGCATGTGACATCTGTTTAAAACACTGAGCTGACTCAGCAGATCCTGTCCTAGAGGAACCTGTAACCCAGTTCTGGAGCCTCTGTGCATCACACAGCCTCCATTTGTAAGGGCCAAATTAAGGGCCAGAAGCAGGACAGAAACTGAACAATCCACAAAGTGGCATAAACTGCTGGATTTTGAGGCCTGGGATCCTCCTCCATGTGTCCAAAGGAAGCTGAGCTAAAGAATTGCTCCTTCAAGTACAAGAAGTAATGCAGTTAACCTGGTTTTCTCCTGGAGGTGGTCACCAACCCCTGGCCAGAAAAAACCACACATCCCAATTAAAGGCAACATGTAAAAGCCCAAAGCAACAAAAGTAGAGATCCATTTGGCAAGTCACAAAAATAAAGAAGCTTTTGGTACAGTCCTTTGAAGGCAGGAGTCCTCTCAGAGCACTCCAGGCTCCCCAAACCCAGTTTTTCTGGGAGCTCATTTCAGGGAAAAAAAGATTAAAACTTTCCTTAACTCCACCAGGAGACTTCCAGGAACTCTCCCACCCCAGGGAGAATTCTTTCCTACCAGGGAAAAGGAAAAGAAGAGACCATTTCTGTTCAGTTGTTCCAAAGCAAAATAACCCCAAGCACTGCAGCATCAAGGCAGCTGTCACTGCAGTACAGATCTTCAAAGCCCTGAAAGGAACAGCTGCATGGGATGGCTTTCTGCCTGATGCAAAACTCAAATACCTCCTGCAGGTTATCAAGGAAACAGCATTAAACATGCCCACAGGATGAGACACTGGTTTCCAAACCTCTCATTCTTTGGTACCTTCAGCAAACCTCCAGGTCTGACTCAGCCCTAGGTTGGTCTTCTGAACTGGTGAGGAAGGATGCTGAGCAAGACCAGTTAGACCATAAACTCTTCCTTCCTTAACAGATCAAGCCCTGCTGCCTGTGACTGCCTTGATCTCCCACAGCTGCCACTGGGCCAGCAGCAGCCAAAGAGCCCAGGTCCCCCCAGGGGAGGAGGCAAAGCCTGGGGAAGAAGTCTCCTTGTGAAACAGTTTGACAAAGAAGAGAGAAAACGTGGGGCAATTTACCTTTCTACAGGAGACTGAAAGAATCAAGGCTTCAAACCAACCCATGACCTGGACATTTTGTAGCTGTGCAGATGTCAGTGTGCTTGGAATGGCACGAGACTGGGCTGGGAAGCATGGGAAAGCATCAGCAGAGGAGCTGCACCTCCAACTCTTCAAAATCCAGCAGAGCACCCCTCCTCCTGGGGGTGGGCAGCTCTAATTGCCACGTTGCTTCCCACTAATGATAGGGGGAAGAGAGTCAGGGCAGCTGCAAAAAGTTAATGAGACATCTCAAAGGGGAAAAAAAAAAAAATACAGAGAAAATAACCCAGATCTTTTTACCATGCTGTTTGTGACAAGAGCCATTAAAACATGAGAGTCAGTAATGGAGGGGGAGAACAGTCAGGATCTGACAAAACAGGTCAGATGGCATGACCTAAAAACTTAAATTAATATTAATTTAAAAAGTTTCTCAGTATTTGCTTTGCCCTAAAGGGGCCTCTAAGTCACAAGGTAAATATCCCATCCTGCTGCCCAAAGACCAGTCCCTCCCTGAAGGTGAGTGCCAGAGCTCCAAGGCAAGGGGAGGACAGGACAGCATCTCCTTTCCAGCTGGGGAACCTGGAGAAGAGGAGCTCCCATGCAACACAAGATGCTCACACACAAGTGTGCTGTGCTGCTCCCACTCCTGGATGGCAGGATGGGCAACTGCTCTTGGCTTTGTCAGAGCCACAGCAGAAAACCCAAGTTCTCACCATTCTTCTGCTCTGGTTTTAACTCACCTTTTGTGTCAGCAATCCCATCTTCATTAGTGTTTCCCTTCTTTCCTAAAGGAAAAAGGGCAGGAAGAAGAGTGAGCAAATTGTTCCCCTTCGTTGGGGAACACTGGGTCAGCTCTCCAGCCCAGGGAGGCACAGGAGTTCTCAGGTTAAGAGCACAAAGGTCAGCTCAAGGTGCTTTGCACAGGTCTCTTCTTGATTCCTGCTCTCTCACAAGCATCCCATTGCTGAGCAAGAACTTAAAAAAAAAAAGGGCACCCACACAGCTGAAGAAGACCCAACCTCCTGCTCTCTCCTCCTGCCTTCCACAGCAGACCTAACACCCAGGAAAAACAAGGTCTAGGAGTCATCACATGTAACATCTCATTTATTCCTTACAGCTGCCCCTGTTCTTTGCCAACACATGAACTTCTGCAGCTGGGGGCACACAGCCATGCCTTGGGCACAGACACACTCAGAGCTTTGCAGCCTCCTCTCCATTGCTGCTAAAACCTTTTGACTCCCCAGCCACAAACTCTGGTCCTGCAATAATTTTCTAAACAGTCCTACTAGAGTTTCAGGCCTGTCCCATTACCTGATGAAGATGTGATCCTGAAAAGTGTCTCTGTTTGCAATTCAGTTTCTTCCACAGCAAACAATGGGGCAGAGGGATGTCTGCAGAGACTTCAGCAATGCACACAACCCAAACACACAGACAGAACACGTGCCATGGAAGATGGAGAGACAGAAGCCAGACCAGTGGGGTTCCCAGCTGCCAATTCGACATCTGGTGATGACAAAAGTAGTAAAGGAGATTCTAATTGCTTTTAGAATACCAGGAAATAGTGGCTTACTTGCCTGAAGTCTGGAAGGGAAAATCCCTTTATAACTCAAAATGAAATGTCAGGATGTCCTGGGGAACCTGTCTGACCCACCTTGAAACAGATCAGCTGAAAGATCTCAGCTGCTTCACCTGTGAGACAGAACACCCAACAAATCTCTCCCAGCCAGTGGTCCTGCTGCCTCTTTCAATCCATGACATTTCCATCATCGCTTTCAGATGCCTGCTGCTCCCCAAGGTCAATTAAGGATGAGGGAAACGAGGACAATGACAACAGGAACTGGAGTAGATTATTAAATAACTGACAGCAGAGCTCTGAAACAGAAGTGGCAAGGTAATTCCTGCTTCCACTATGCAAACAGAGTGTAGGCAGGGCAATCACCTGCTCCCCAGCTCAGGAAAACTCAGGAAAACTCAGGAAAACCCAGTCCCAGCAGCAGCAGCAGCAGCACTTCCCCCTGCAAGCATCCTTCCACCAGTTTTAAGGACAGAGGAGCTTCCCCTTGGTTCAGATCCAGCCCCCCTGAGCTGTTCTGCCACCCTGAGGTGCTCTCTCTGCTCTGGAGTGTTCTCATTGCCCAGGCACAGCACCCAAAAGACCATCAGATATGCACACAGGGCTGGGTGCAAGGCACCCAGATTTACTATCCCCAAAAAACCCTGCAGAGCAAGAAAGAGTCTTATCCTCAGGAAGCCTGCAGCATGCATTAATAAAACCTGCACTAACCCTGTGCCTGCCTGCACGAGTCCTTCATCCCCTCTTGCACCAAGTAGAAAATAATTGGCTTTGCATCAACCTTACTGTCCAACTCTCCTTACTGACTTCCTGCCCCAGCACTGCCATTTCCAGGTTGGACATCACTGCTCTCCAGTTATCACTTCTTCTAAAAGTGGATTTGGGGTTTCTGGGGTTGTTTTTTTTCTGTTTAGTTTGGTTTTTACGTTTTGTTTTGGTTTTTACATTTACTTTTTACACACCTATTTGCTGTGATGCTCCTGTTTTCAAATTCTCCTTAGTATGCACAGAACCCTGACCAAAAAAACCACAAAACAGAACAAAAAGGTTTCCTAAACATAAGCCAAGGCTTCCATGAAAAGTCTGATAGAGAAAGGGAAGATCTGACTGTTCTGCTGCAGTTCAAGCACATTTACCCCTCAAAAATAACACAGAACTGCAGAGGGTCCCCCCAAAACATGGAAAAACATGAAAAAAGAATGAAAACCATGAAAACATGAAAAAAGTAAAGTCTGGCTTTGTGTAACCCTCAGCTTCACACAAAGATCAAGAGTCCCCATCCAGGCTTCCCTCTCCTCAGCTGCAGCTTTCAGAGCTCTGTACCTCTTCCACTTGCTTTGCCAGGGAGGCCCCTCACAGCACCCTGCCCTGGGCCAGGGCACCAAAAATGAGCATTTTGATGCTCAGTGTCCATGCCCAACACCCCAGCTGTATTGGAGAGGCTTCTTGGTGCAGAGACAGCTCCTCTGAAATGAATGCATTTCACAGCCACAGAGGCTGGGCCTGAATATTTCAATAGGAACCAAGATTTCAGGCCGTGGCCCTAATCCAAAAATCTTGATGCTTCTTACATCACATGCACTGCAGTCAACAAAGCATTATGGTTTAGCTGATTTTTTCTGCTCCATATACCTCCACAGGCAAAGGAATAGGCTTCTGAATTTGAAATGGAGTCTCTGAAGTTTCTGCAGAGCTTCATTTCCCAAAAAGCAAATATTTACATCCACTAGCACCATCTGCCTCCTTGCTTTTCCATTTCATTTCCAGATGCATTGTTGGTACATCTGCTCTATTAATTAAAACTGATTTACACAAGACAAAATTGAATCCTTCATCCAGCCCTTCACTGGAAAGGAGTGAGGTCTAAAATTGCACTTCCATCTTCCACAATTCCCATGTCCCATTTTCTCACCTTCACTGCTTGAGGAGTGTTTTGCTTCGTTCATGTCTGTAGGGCATTTCTGCAGCTGAAAATAAGAAAATAATTCAGTTGAACCTGATCCTCCTGGCCTGCTCCTACCTCTTTGCCATCAAGATTGATGTGGTGGGGGCTGAGGGGAGGGCAGCTGTTGTCTGGCTGTTTGTTTTCATGATCTGACCATTTTTCCAGCTGACATTTAGGAGAGGGAGGAGTGGTGACCTACTCTGGCTTCTGACCCCAGCTGACTTTCCAGTGCTCAGCAAGGCATAAACCAGCAGCACGTGGCTGGCAAACCACAGCAGACCTGGGGAGCAGCCACCCTGTGCCACCACTACAGGAATCCTCCTGCCTCTGGAGAAAATTCCTGCCTCTGGAGAAAAATTCCTGCCTCTGAGCCAGGGGTCTGCCTGTTGTTAGTGGTGACTTCAGGTCAGGAGGGTTGCTTTTCATTATCACAGGATCCAGAAGTTGCCATCTTCCTGACACAGCTCAGAAGGGCCTGAGGAAAGGGAAGAGCATACAGAAAGCAGAGCCACAATTTCTACCTCCTCTAGAAGGAAGACAAAAACCCCTCTGGAAACTACAGAGGAGGTTCCTGGCCACATTTTTCCCATCTGAACACCCTTCTGAGGTCTTGCTGACTCTTTTACCAGAACCTTGCCCTCCCAGCTCCTGCATGATCCAGCAGCCACAAAAGCCACCTCTGTCCTTTCAACTTAATCCTTGCCTCCATTTAATCTCTGCTGTGAAAAACCACAGAAGTGGAGTTCTTAAAACCTCATCTACCTTCAGGGGGAAAAAATATACAAGCTGACTCTAAGAGCAGATGGTGTTGAAAGGGAGTGATGATAATTAAGCTTCAGAGCTGCAGATTTCCAAGGGACTGCTTCACTCCAGCACCAGACCTCTAGGCCAGTGCAGTGGTTATTCAAATTATAAGTTCCACCACATCTTATTAATTGCTAATTACTGCTTCATTACTTCAGCTCACGCTCCTGAGACTGCTGCAGTCACTGTTTTCCCTTCAGAGAGCAGCTCAGCACTTCAAAACTCCAAAGAGTGATGAGGAAAGTCAGTTGCTGGAACCTCTTCTCAGCTGCTACCTGTGCTCAGACCCAAACCTCTCCTGGGATCAGTTATGCTTCCTAAGCACCACTTTGGAATCAGGATCACAGCAGAGGACTCAGAAAAGGCAAACCCCACTGTCCCAGTACCCAGCCCAAGGAGCAAAGGCCATCTTGTCCCCTCTGGAACCCACGAAGGAACTCAGGCTGAATTTCACACTCCAGGCTCATCCTCTTCTCCATCAGCTCTGCCCAGTCCAGGGAGGATCTGTTCTGCTTTCTCCCACAGGGCAGTGTCACTGGCTTCACCTGGAAGTGGAGGGAGCTGCAAGCTGGGCAACATCCAGAGCTTTGAACAGGTTTCCCAGTCTGCAAACTGTATTTTAAGTACAGAAATTTCAAAATAATAGCCACCTAAACACTGAGAGGAACATAAATTTGGGGGCTTAGACTACTATGTTTCATAATGAAAACAAAGCCAAGTTGGATTTTATTCAGCACCAGTGCATCTAAAGCAAAACTCTACCTCTCTAAAAAATGTAAATTTCATTAGCAACCTGAAATCAATTACTTTGTGATTTATGGTTCAGGCCATAGCACTGACAGGTATTAAACACCCAGCCTGCTACTGCACACCCAGGGCCAGGTCCCCTCAGCCTCTCCAGGGACAGCTTTGGAAGCAGCTCTCCCCTCAGTGCACCTCCTGGGTCTGGCAGCACTACAGAATGCTTCACCCCAGCCCCACATCTGGGCACCTCTGGCAGGCAGGGAGCCTGGCACTGGCACTCAGGTGTCCCCAGCAGAGTGGCCCCAGCCCCAGGGTCCTCCCTGAACTGTATTTGAAGGACAGAACTTTCCCTGATGTGAGGGAACACAAACCTCCCCAGCAGACACCTTGGAGTTGAGCTTAATTGCAACCCCCAAGCCAGATTTCATTACATTTTGACCCAAAAGCTTTGAGTTGTGCTCTGCCACCAAACCAGGGCAGCCAACTGGTTATAAAACAAGTGTTTAATCACCTTACCTCTCCAGAGACTTAAATTAAGGCACTCCACCACCACAGTCCCTGCACTCCTGAGCCTGACTGAGGTTTGGTTATCAGGTACCTGAGAGCTTGGGACCTCGGGGTGCCTCAGCCTGAGCCCCCAGTTCCTATCAGGCAGCATAGAATCATAGAATCATAGAATTAGCCGGGTTGGAAGGGACCTCAGAGATCATCTAGTCCAACCCTTGACCCACTCCCCCCGTGGTTCCCAGCCCATGGCACTGAGTGCCACATCCAGTCTCTTTTTAAATGTCTCCAGGGACGGAGAATCCACCACCTCACCGGGCAGCCCATTCCAATGCCTGATCACCCTCTCTGTAAAGAAATTCTTTCTAATATCCAACCTAAACCTCCCCTGGCACAACTTAAGACCGTGTCCTCTTGTCTTGTTGAAAGTCATCTGGGAAAAGAGACCAACCCCCCCCTGGCTCCAACCTCCTTTCAGGGAGTTGTAGAGAGTGATGAGGTCTCCCCTGAGCCTCCTCTTCTCCAGGCTGAACAGCCCCAGCTCCCTCAGCCTCTCCTCATAGGATCTGTGCTCCAGTCCCTTCACCAGCCTGGTTGCCCTCCTTTGGACCTGCTCCAGCACCTCAATCTCCTTCCTGACCTGAGGGGCCCAGAACTGGACACAGGACTCGAGGTGTGGCCTCACCAGGGCTGAGTCCAGGGGCAGAATCACCTCCTTGGACCTGCTGGCCACGCTGTTCCTGATCCAGGCCAGGATGCCATTGGCCTTCTTGGCCACCTGGGCACACTGCTGGCTCATGTTCAGCTTCCTGTCAATCCAAACCCCCAGGTCCCTCTCTGTCTGGCTGCTCTCCAGCCACTCTGTGCCCAGCCTGGAGCTCCCCATGGGGTTGTTGTGTTGAACCTCATCCCCTTGGAATCAGCCCAACTCTCCAGTCTGTCCAGGTCCCTCTGCAGAGCCCTCCTGCCTTCGAGTTGGTCCACACTTCCTCCCAGCTTAGTGTCATCTGCAAATTTGCTGATGATGGACTCAATCCCTTCATCTAAGTCGTCGATAAAGATATTAAACAGAACTGGGCCCAACACTGATCCCTGGGGGACACCACTGGTGACCGGCAACCACTAGTCACCACTAGTGACTAGCATCCAACCATTCATCTCCCTGCTCCACAGGGAATGATCTCTGGCTTCAAGCACAAATAAGATTGAGATATTGATTCACTCCTCTCTGCTCTCCCCCAATTTGGACAAATCAGCTCACCAGCCAGGGACTGTCACTTTTTCCTGCCATCCCCCAATTTTCATGAGCCAATCCTTCAACAAGCAAGAGTCATCCTCATCTAGCAAAGCACTAGGAAGATGGGACTTCAAGAGATGTCTTCAAGTTTCCTATGGAGGAAAAATTGTTTTAATGAAAGGGTGCACTGGGGCAAACATGAGTTGTACTACAGGTAAAATCTCATCTCCCCAGTCTTGCTGGGGGACACTGAGATCCTAATACAGCACAGAAAATTCTGCTAAATATCTGTTGAGCCAGGGGGAGAGCTGATTTGCTTTGTGCTCAGCTTTCAACACCAACTATTTAAACTCAAAAACTGGAATCCGTGCAAGACTATGCAGATCTACCAAAATTCACACAAGATTTATAATCAACAGAATGTAATGTCTGAATTTACTTTGAAGGCTGAGGAAGTCACAGACAGTTTTTAAGGTCTTCAGCAGCCAAATTAATACATCCACATTGTCCCTTTACTGTCTAATCCTCCACTGTGTATTTTTGGGCACTGCATTTGTGCTGTTATCTTGAGGAATGCAAATATTTCATAGAACAGTTGGAGCCTGAACACAATTCTGAGCATATACATTTCCCCATTAAACACATTTCCATCAAAATCAAACTGACAAGCTCCCTTACAGGCACTTCCAACCCAGCCTCCCCATTTCAAAGACCATTCACTTCCCAACTCCTCATACTCCCAAAGTACATTTTTTGACAAGAGCAGCCAACACTTCCACACTCTAGAGCTTCATTACAACTGAGACAAAACTGCCCTCTCTGTCAGCATGCATTCAACACCACTTCTAGTTGAAAGATTTCCCCAACAAGTACCTACGAGCTGCAAGGAAATTATGGCATCAGAGCAGTGTCTTTTGTGCCATCTCTCATCTGTAGGACAAAACCCAGTTTTCCCCAGCTCCTCAACCTGGAGTTCACTTCAAAGGCAGAAAGGCAAGGGAAAAAACTCCATGTGTCAGCATTAATAATTGCAACCAAAATCAGCTAGCAAGCAATCTCAAGACACACAAGGGGACCAGAGAAGGGGACACAGACTGTAAAGCTCAGTGGCAAGGCCAAGGGAGCTGCAGGCAGACCTCCTACACCCCATTTGGACCACCTCTGCAACTGAAGTCTCTCTTTGAGCTACTAAACTGCAAAGGTAAAGAGGGTTAAAGAAAGTGAGAAGCAAAGTGCACCGAGCAGGCAGCTCCGATGCATCCCTTGCTCCCTGAGGATGTATCCAAACAGCAGGATGAGGAAAATGTGGCTCCAAAACACAGGAACTTCTACAGATCTCTCCCTACTGTGCTTCATCATTTCATTCCATGCTGGGTAAAGAAAAACATTTAAACATTTAAAACCTAAAAATAAAATACTTTCTTTTCTCTAAGTAGCATTAATTTAAATAAAAAAATATTTTCTCTAAGTAGCATTTGTTTTAGAAGAAAGGAAAACAATGTCTTTTAACACTCATTTGCACACTAAATGAAAATATTTAATAGCCAGGTAAACTGACAGCCTTTTCTCTACTGGGAAAAAATATATACATCCTTCAAAAAAAAAAAAACAAGCATACACAGGCGAGTTACAAACTTCAGGGCTGTACAATCCTGTACATATGCAAAGATGAATACACCCACGTGTGTCAAAAAGGCAGCACACAACTACCTGGTGAACTGGTTTTGTGATGCCTCAAAGACTTCTTTTGTCATTATTTTTTTAGCATGAAAAGGGTAGCAAATCCCATCAGCTGCTTGGCTCCTCAGCTCCTGCTGCCTGGTGGAAAAAGTTTCCTGCGTTTAAATGTCTTCTAAAGGTTCTGCTTGTTTTAAGTGTCTACAGCCACCAGCTAATTCTTTTAGCAAATTTCATTCTTAAGACTTGAAATCAGCTCTGGAGCCACAAGAAGTCACAAGAGAGGAGGGCTGGATGGCAATCCAGATTATTGCCTGGAGAGTGAGCAATGAACAGACACAGGCTGAGGGCTTCTCTGGCACAAACAGCTCCATCTGACCCTTCTGTCAAGTGACTGAAGTGCACAAAGAACTGGAACTGAGGATATCAGCATGGCATTCATGAGAAGAACTGCACGAAGGAGATGGAAAAACCATTACCAGTCTTTGGCAAGGAAATTTTCATCTCAGTCTTCACTCACTGAAGGGCTAAAAAAAGAGGCTGATATTCAGAGGCTGTGAGGTGAAATTCAGAGGCTCTCGCTTAAAAATGAGAAATGGGGACAAGGACTGATAAAACACCATTCCATATCACCCCAACAAATGACCCAGGATTTCCCCCACTTCACCATGAATCATTAAATCAGCTGTAAATCAGAGGGATGGCCAGGAAAGTTTCTAGGGATGTCCTGGTTTCAGCTGGGATGGAGCCAATTTTCAACTCCAAGAGCACTGTGCTTTGGCTCGAGTAAGGGATTTGGTATGGGAAGAATGTTGATAATACACTGATGTTTTCAGTTGTTGCTAAGAAAACAAGGACTTCTCAACTTGCCTTGGTGGTGTGCAAGTGCACCAGGAGCTGGGAGGGAGCAGAGCCAGAGCAAGGGATCCAAACTGGCTGCTGGAATATTCCAGCAGGACACAAAGTCATGCTCAGCAGAGGTGAGAGTTGGCTGGGAAGTTCTCTCTCTCTTCAGGGAATGTGCTTTTGGGAGCTCTCTCCTCCAGGACCAGTAGCCAGGGACGAGCTGGGCACTATCCAGCAGGTGGTGAATAGCTGCACTCTTGTTTGTATGTTCCATTATTATTTTTTTTTTCAATTATTACATTGGTCTCAACTCACATCTCCACCTTTGTGATTCTCTCCCCCACTCCCCAGAGGGAGCAAGAGGCTCACTGACAGATTCCTGACAGGTTAAAATTACCCCAGGAATGGTAACAGGAGGGTCTAAAGCTCCAGCTCCCTGGTCAGCCAGCCCCTGCTTCCAGGGAATCAAGAAGCATCTGATGTTATTCTGCACCCCAAAGCCCCAGCTCAGTGGACAGAAACCAAAGTGGGTTTTCCTTGCCTCCTACTTACTACCCCAGCAGTACCAACCCCTTCCCCTCAAGTCCCAAGTTGTTTTTCCTAATAGGATACAACTCTGCTATGTATTCTGCAACAGGTAATTTGAGAGATGCAGCTGAAATGAAGATGAATAGACACCATTTAGGACTGCTTTAATAGACTACCAGACTTCACATGATAAATCTCATTATATTTTGTAGGAAGTAAATTGGAAAGCCAGTGGCAAGAACACATGCAATCTGTGCACATCAGTATACAACACACACACAAAAAAATCATAAAACTCAGTAGCAAGTCTCTTAACTTTAATAGAGCTCAACTTACAAACAAAACCAGCAGCATTTTCACTTAATGGAGCAGCCAATTCATTCAACTCTGATGCAACTTATTGCCCAACACTACCCTGTCTTAAAAAAAAAAGGATCCAATTTCAGAAAAATAATGTAGCTCATAGCTAATCAATGGGCCTAGAGTTGGGTCCTTCATTGGAAACCTGAAACAGCAGAGCTGCAAAATTCAATTTACTTCACATTTGCATTAATCTCAATCACATCATAATCAACTGAGTCCCCCCACCCCCTCAATTTTCCATTGTGTGAACACCCTGATTATGAAAACAAACATCTCGTTCACCTTTGAACAGGTAAAAAACAAAAAATAAAAATAAAAATAAAAATAAATAAAAATATATTAAACTAAAAGCAGCCAGGATACTGAGACACTTCACCAGGTGTCACCCAATATCAAATCAAATTGGCCAAAACCTGACAGCCTCAGTGAAGGCAGGAGACATCAGAACCTCAGCACAAAGGTTAATACATTCTTCCTGAGCATTCTTACACACTCCAAAAGTCACAACAGAAATTAAGTGTCACTTTTCTCAGAAATCTTTGGTCTGAAGACAGCCAGGACAAAACAACTCTCATGACTCTGAACCCTTGCTGTTTAAGACAATAAAAAAACCAACTTTCTTTTTCAACAGAAGGCTCAGCTGCCAACAGAGCATTTCTCCTATCATCTCCCCATGTCTGCCAACAAACAAAAAAGCTCCAGAACAAGTCAGGCATCAAGATCCACAGGACACTGGATTTCCTTCAGTTCACAGACCAGGCTTTCCACAGAAGGCCTTGCACAGTTTGTTTGGGGTTTTTTTTTGGTAATTCCCAATTATGTTTCCCCATCAGCTTGGTCTAGCCTATCTTGGAAGTACCCAGCCTTAGCTTTATGACCATCTAAAAAATTTTTCCCTGAAAATTTAGGAAAAAAGGGAGACTGATGATCCAGGGAATGATGGGATCTCAAGGAAGGAATCTCAAGGAAGCCTGCATGGTTCATCAGATGTACAGAACAAAGGAAAGCTTGAAAAAAAAAAACAAATGCTCTTTCCCACTCTGTCAGACACCTCAAAATACCTATAAAATAATAATTCAAAACGTTAGGGTCATCTTAGTGACAAATAAAACAAATTAAGTACCTACTAGATGAGCTCTTACTCCTCATGCCTCCATGGCAGAGCATCCCAGTGTCAGCACACCTATGCACTGGAAACACCTCCTTCACCTCTGCTGTAGGAGAAGACTTCAAATGTTGCAGCTCAGTGGGAGCTTCTGGAGCATTAATCCCCTCTGAAAAGTGGCAGAGACAGAGGGGGGGTCTTTGATGGACAATGCCTTTATTCTGCTTTTTATTTCCAATGCAGAAGGCTGTTACAGATGATCTTCCATACTGTCACTCATCATCCATTCTATTTTTCCACCTCTTCTTTATTCTGGCTTTTAGTATTTTTTTTTTTATACCTCCACAAAGTTGATATGTGGCCCTGCTTGGGTTTACAGGTTCAAAAATTATTTACAGGAGAAGCTACTACTGAGTGTGTCTCCTAACATGTAGCCTGTTTCTTTCCTTCCTGCTCTGGGAGAGTCAGCATGACACAGCTCACACACACAAGAAACAAACAAGTTCATTGCAATAAATTAAAATGGACAATGACTAATCCCAGAGGCTTTTGTTAGGCAGCTTCTATTTATGGGGAACTGTAAAAGGCAAGATTTGCCAAAAATGTTCTGAATTAGCCAGACCTGAGCCCTCAACTCATTCACCTATCAAGTTCTTAAATAAAAAATGACTTCTTAAATGCATTCAACTCTGCCCCGATCAATGTGGCAAGAAATCCCATTAAATGTGCAGCACCTCCAGACAAAACAGTTTTTCAGCAGTGCTTTTAATCCCTTGCTGGTAATCAATTATCCTTCAAGAGCCCACGTTATATAATTAGAAGTGCTTCCAGA
The DNA here is from genome assembly GCA_038090715.1 of Florisuga fusca. Lineage (NCBI taxonomy): Eukaryota > Metazoa > Chordata > Aves > Apodiformes > Trochilidae > Florisuga > Florisuga fusca. The sequence continues at coordinate 1,435,539 of JAAWXA010000018.1, read as the reverse complement.
AAGTGACTGGTAATTCATCAGGAGACTCTCTTTTCCTTCTATATCCACTCTTTCAGCCTTTTTCAACAAGATTTTGCAAGCAACAAGAACAAAGGCATTTTTCCTTTCAACACCACTTCTCTCCCTGAGCAGGTTTTTCCACATCAACCACAAACTTAAAACTAAATGTTAACACACACACAAATTAGGCCTCAAAATTTGGCTCATAAAGGAGCAATATGGAAAACAAAGTTTCACTCCCTTAAAGAAACAGTCAGTTACCAATTTTGTTGTTTTTATCCTTAAGAGAAACCAACTGAAATTTTTAATAGCACTTTCCCAAAGGAAGTTACCAAGTATTTCTTCAGCTTTATGTTCCTGCAGTGGTATCCAGAGCATTTCTTGATACACAAAGCTGTGCAGGAGCATGTTTTATAGCCTGAAAAATACTTGCAGTCCCCTCATTAATAGCTGCAGGCACAGACAGACCCAAGTCTTCACTTTCACTCAGGAGCCTCCAGCTACTCTAGAGGACCCTGAGCCACATCAAATTAACATTATTCCAGCCCCTTCATTGATGGGGAGAAAAAAATCACACAATAACCTGTCAAAAATCTGCTCCCCAGAAACAAAACTAAAACCAAAGCATCCTTCCTGCACACCTCTGGTTAACACACTGTTACCCCAGCCTGTGGGAGACAGCAGCCTGCTGACAAGATGCTCAGCCCTGAAGCCTGACTGGCATCAGGTTTGCACACTGCTGAACAGCCTGGCCCAAACCTCCCATTTTTGGCTTCTGCAAAACCTGGAAAAGTACCTAGGTGGGGCAAAACTCTATATTCAGCTTCACAGAAGAGGGTTAATGTCACACAAGCGTCCCCCAGGGTCCAGCCTGAGGCAACAAGCACAAAGCACCATGGCAACTCTCATCACCAAGGCCTCAGTTCTGATCCATGTAGCACACAACAAGATTTGCTCAGGGAGAGCTGAGCCAGAGAAACAGCTTCTCCACTCCCCTCCCTGTCCCTCCCCAGTCCCCCAGGCCTGAAACAGAGTCTCACTCAGGTCAGGCTAAGGAGGTGCCAGTGGGATTGATAGTTCAAAACACCCTCCCAACACTACCAATCTCACACCCAGGTTTTACAGCAACATGACCTTCACATTAACAATGGTTTTAACACCTTCTACCTGCTTGTGAAACAAGGTCTAGCAGCAGCAACTTGCTCAACTCTAGAGTGATTTTAAAGTGAAATATCATTAGTCATCTGCTGCTGCTTCGCTTGCACAATCAAGTGGAGCTGTCTCTTTGCAATGGCTGTGTTTAAATCCCACAAGAACTCCAACAGCTTGCCTTGGAGGAGAAGCTCCATGGGCACAAACTGCAGAACCTGCTGGGGAGAGTCTGTGTCTAGCAAAGAGCTGATGAGTTTACTCAGGTGCTGCAAATACTGAACAACTGGAGCTGGGAGGCCTCGGTACCCAATGCACAGGAGAGCAGCCCCAGTCCTCAGAGGTTCATGGGAGGTTGGACAAGCAAAGGTGACACATCTGAAGCTGCAGTGCAGGATAAAGACCAGGCCAGCTGTGAAGCGTGTGAAACAAGAGAGGATAGGCAGGATCAGGGCATCTCCCAGTGAAAGCTGAGTCAAGGAATGCAGAACACACTCCAAAAGCTGCTGCTGGTACTTTGGTTCACCATCATAAAGCAAAGAGAAGCTGAAAGTCAGCAGTGTGGCTGAGCTCAGGAGCTGTATTTCCATCCCGGGTTGGCTTCCAGTATCAGAGAGGGATGGGAAGTCCACCACAAGGCACCTGACCTGGTCACTACACCCTTCATTTAGGATTTCCTGGTGACACCTGGAAAGATCAGAGACTTCTGCCAGTATCAGCTCCCCAGGAAGAACTTCACAGGAATGACAAGCCTGCAGCATTTGTCTGCTTTTCAGCTTCCCCACAACCAATTCATTCAGGGCTTCATTCAGACTTTCCAAGACTTGACCATCACAGAATGGAGAACATTTTACCACTGGTAGTCTTTTTCCTTCTAAAGCATACCACAAGCTACACTCGAGGTTAGAAGGCAATCCTTCCAGGATGCACATTTTACCAGCATTATTTAAACTATGTTCTTCAGCCCAGTGATTAAAATAGCCCTTGGCCACTTTATCCCTCCACGTAAGGGTTTCCAGCATCTTCCTTTCATTGTAGGTACTAAAGTATTTGCTTCTTTGCCCAAACCATTTGGCATTCATGCTGCAACCAGTTTGAGATTTCTTGACAAGCCAGTTATTCCTGGCAATGGGTTTCATGTGGAGTCTTTGCATGAAGAACTCCACTGCACAGTCTCTCAGCTTGTTCAGTCTCATCTGCTCTGCCTCTTGGATGCGCCCAAAGAGATGGATGTTCTCAGAGATAGTCTCCACCTGACACTTGTGGAAGAAGATGCAACACTCTTCGTGTATTTTCAGAAAAGATTCTGGTAGCATATGCTGGGGGAAAAGTGCTTTCTTGACCATTTCTGCTCCAAAGTTCTGTATCATCTTTGAAAGCAGAGGATGAATGCTCTCCCTGCCCATGTAACGAAGACAAATCACATAAGCCTCTGAGTTTCCAGCTTTGCTAGTGGCTGGCTTAAAGACATGGACCTCCTCAAAAGCACAATTCAGGAGAAAGAGCAGATTGGTAGAACAGTGTTCAAACAGGGTGAACATCTTCAAGACAAAGGATCCCCCAGTGCCCAGGATCATTAAAGCAGTGACTGCCTCACAGTAATGAAGGGGTGAGACAAGAGCCTCCTGCTCACCAGGATTTCCCTGGCAATCAAAGCTGCCATCAGCAGTTACCAAGTGAACTGTGCTCATGTTACTGACGAAGTTCTGAAGTCCTGTTAGGTGTTTCAGTGTCATCACATCCCCAGTGTTATCTGGGCCAAAGTACCACCAAGGCAAGGTATTTGCTATAAGGCGGTCGTCCATGATCATCATGAGGGTGTCGTTGGCTTCATGATAGGGGTTTAGGGTATTAGCTACCCAATTCCAGTCACAAGGGACCTGGTGGGATTTCAAGAAGTGATTAAGGCTGGCTATAAAAGCTCCAGGGGCTTCACAGAGGTGGACAGAATTCAGTTCTCCATCCTGAAGAGCTTCTTCGGGGAGAAGAGGAAAACCACAGAGGATCTCGTGAAACTTGCACCAGGCCTGGGTACAGAGCTCAGCATTCAGAGATTTCCTCACGTGAGGAATTATTTTCCCAGCTTTATTGGTGAGCGAGGTGTGCTGATGCCATTCCTCCAAATTCTTGTCACTCAGTTGATTCTTCACTTCATTCATTGAGTCCTTCAGAGCCAGGAGGGAGGCAAATTCCTTATGATCGGATGTAAAAGCATCGCTGGGGTTTGGGAGCTGCCACTCATCATTCACTGGCTTGGTGTAAGTAAACTTCTTTGCAAAAAGCTGCTCAATTTCTGAAAGGATTTCAGGACTGAACCCTTCAAGGTTTGTAGCCTTGTCAGCATAAGACTTCTTATATTTGCTCATTCTTGGATTGATTCACAACCTGGAGAAGAGCAGGGGAGAAGAAGCAGTATGACTCCAATCTTACATTTATATAAACAGGCAAAGCTTTTTTGTTTGGTTTAATTGGCATTTTTCCTGCTTAAACTCTATATTCCAGAATGAAAAAAAATGATTCACAGAATCATGCACTGATGAGGAAAATAAATGAGGGCCATCCTGTATAAGGCTACTTGGAAGTCAGGAGATTTTCAGGTTAAATCTCACCCTTCATGGTATTTACATAGGATGTGAAGAAGATTGGCTGCTGCTTTGGCTCTTCACTGACCTCTGAATACTCTGCTCACTATATAGGTCTAAACATTTGGATATAAGAGATCAGGGCGAGAGATTTAACACCAGCCTACAAGCAGAACCCCTTTTCTGTGCTCAGCACTCCAGCTCTCTGCCAAGCCACTGTAAATCCTCACACCTCACTTTCCCTGGTGGAAAAACAGCAAAAAATCCAAAGTGAGAAAAGGGTTTTCTGCATCTGTGCTCAATGCTAACTCGTGCTTCATGTGAAAGATGAAAGCAGTGCAAAGTGGGGTGCTCTGAATGGATCAAGGCAGACCCACATTTTACACCAGTCTGCTGGCATCTGCTCCTCTGCACAGCACACAAGGCAGAGGTTGGGCTCACACTAACCAGAAAGCAGCCAGCAAGCTATTCAAAACTACAGGGTTCACTTAAGCAAACTAATTTCATCAAAATTATCAAGAGGGAGGAAATCCCTCAGCCTGTCATTTCGACCATTCCCCAAACCACCCCATCCCCTGGGAAGCAAAAGACAATGATCTTATGTGTTACAGAACAGTTTAGTGTGAAAAAATACTGCATTAAGATTCAATGGGCTGAAAAATTTAGGCACCAGGATGGCAAATTTAATGCTTTCCTCTTCCCCTCCAAGCACCTCAGGCCACAGCCCCAGGCCCATGGCCATGACAATGGGGAGAAGCATACAGCTAATTCATTTTCAGGTGAATTTTCAGTTTTAGTTTGACAGAGTAGCACATTTAGTTTCACTTTCTGTTATGCAGTTGTATTTTAATTAATTTATTAATTAATCCAGCCCTTTCACACATCCTGTGCTGGGGAGAAAAGGAAAACTCGGGGAAACACAGGAAAGCACCGTGCCCTAAACCACTTTTACTTCATTTTTTAAACACCAACTCGGCCTTTAGTTACAGCTCACACCAGAAAAAAAAATCCCAGAACAAGCGAACATCCAAAACACGGCAAGAGAGGCCGCCACCCGCTTTTTTTTTTTTCCGTTTGTTTCCAAATCCCATCGGCCTGGACTCGATCCAGACCTGCAGAAGAACCCTGTGCTGCTCCCCACCCCGCAGCTCCTCGCACACCAGGAATTCCCTTTGGGATCCGCCCTACGGAACACGCTAGAGGCTCGCATGTCCGCGGCTCCCCGGGCAATCCCGCTTCCCCCTTCCCGCCCGCTGCTGCCGTTCAACGCGGCCTAGCAGCGTCCCTCCGCCCCGGCCTCTCGTACAGCCGAGCCCAGCCGAGGNCCCGGCGGGTTGCGGCAGCGCGGCGGGCAGGCCCGGCCCCCTCACTACCCGACCCGGCCCTCTCCTCAGCGGGGCACTGCAGGCACCACCCCCCGCTCCGGTAGAGCTCGTGTTTATTATATTTAAATAAGTATGGAGGGTTTAAAGCAGGGAGTGTGGCTCGTCGCCGTTACTGCTGAGGAGCAACGAGGCTCCCGGGCTGCTGGGGCAGGAGGGAGGTTGCCCGTTGGGGGCCACATCGCTTCAATCACAGGAGATAAAAACTTAAAGTTTTTCCCCGGAAAACTCCACTGAGGAGAGGGAGCAGAGCCCGCCAGGAGGGAGGAAACACGGGGGTTAATTCTTCTGCTTCTTCCCGCACGATAATACTTACCGGGTTGGGTTTGGTTTGTGTTATTGGAGAAAAATAGGGAAGGACTCTGTGCGGGGAACCGGAACAACCTGTTCGAGAGGAAGAGGCGAGTCCATTCTCTCTCTGGAGTCGGCAGCGATGCTCCCCAGGGTTCCCTTTGGCCTCTCCAAGCCACAAGCAAACCCTTGATAAATAAAACCCTTGATAAACAAAACCACTCTGCTCCCTCCCCGAACCCCCCAGGAGCCTGGCTGCACCTCTCCTGTGTTGGGAGGAGGAAAGAACTTTGAAATATTAACAGCAATAATGAGCATCCCCGGAAACACACCCGGACTTTATAGAGCAAAACAACATCGCCTCTGGAAGGAAAGGCAAAGCTCATTAATTCCTACAACAGAGAAAAGCTGCTCTTGAGGTTTCGAACGTGTTGGGGATTTTCCTCTAGCAGGTTAGGGAATGAGGCACTTGCCAACCCATTTAGAGGGCAAGAGTGAGTTAGCAGAAATCCCTTCACTTCAGTGCCAGGTTTGCTGCCTCGGGCTTGGGCACTCTCACGTATTTCTCCTTGATGAAGCACGATTCAGTCCTAACCTGGAATTAGCTTTAGCCCAAAAATTCAGTGCTGTGAACATGAAGGATTCCAGAACTAGTATAGGGGGGAAATTCTGCTAGAAGCTAGATAATTGGTAAAAAACACACGGCAAATCCATCTTAAACATCTAATAATGATGCATGGGTCAATTACATTTATACCAGACAACTGGCATATTCAAGCTAGAACTGAATACATTAATCTATAAACAGGTCATCTCTGCCTCTACCCCCCTCAAGCTACTTATTTTTTCTAAATTGAAGGAATATTGTTATAAAATAAAAGGATCCTTCAGTGTATAGAGAGCTCTTTGCTACCTGCAGACAAAAACAGGTTTAAAATTATGCCTTGAGAAAGAAAATGTATTTTTAAGACTGCTACACTCATCTCTGATAATAAAATAGACACTTACTAGCTGCTTCCTCAGAAAGTTTTACCTAATGTGGAAGAGCTTAGGTGTGGATGGAAGATTTCTATGCACGTCTTCACCCTTTGGTTGACCTGTTTTTAATAACTGAGTTAGTGGTGGTTCTTTATTATCTTATCCTAAACACTTCAATTACTTTTTCACATGCTTTTGGGTTCTTAAGTGTTTGGATAAAACCAGCAAGAGGACACCTACAATTCAGCTCCTGGGGTAAAGTGCTGTGTGAGTACAACCCTCAGCTTCTCAGCTTTCTTGCAGCCTTTACCTCCTCAGTGTCACAACCTGTTGTACTGCTCCAGACAAAGGCTCTCCAAAAATTCAGGGGAGAAGAATTCCTCAGTGACCATGCAACAAGATTCCCAGCTAAAAGAAATGTAACTAAATGGTCTGCTTAAGAAAAATACGCTGGTTTTTTCTTTAATTAAAGTTTTTGTTCAACTTGTAAGACTTGGATTCCCTGTGTATTATCATAAATATTTTCAAGTCAAATCAGGAATTCAGGTAAGTACTTCCCTCTTATTCTAAATAATCTCTTTTCTGCCCCTGTTAGAAACTGGTAGTGTGAACACAACACGTTTTTCCTATATTAGCCCCACTTTTGTGGGAGTAATCTTCTATTAGCTAGTTTATCTCCTATCAGATCATGAGATGTGTGCTCATCTGTGTAAGTGGTTGTCCTGAACTGTCTTTAAAAGAACATTGTTTAGTTAAACATGGAAAATCAGTTGTCTAATTAAGAACAAAGTAGTCTTATTCATTCCTCTGACATTTTTTTTCATGGTTTAGGTACCAAAATGCATGTATAATATAAATATCCTGTGTCATGGGTTTGAGGAGTGTTGCTGGAGAGTCTGGGGGGTCTTTTAATGATATTAGACATACAGGAGGACACCTGGGATGAGTATTCTGAGCCCTGGAAGAAACTTCATAGACAGGACACCAGTACATCTCACCCTGCTTCTACAGACCAGTCTCAAACATCTATCAGTTTGGATCAAGGCTCACCATGATTTTAGCTATTGCTGTGCAGGGCACAAGGGTTTTTTTGTAAGCTGAGGAGATAGCATTCTTTGTCTAAAGACAGGCAGGTACCAGCCTTTTGGTTTTTGTACAAGTGCAGAGCAAACACTGAAGGTGAAGGAAAGACTTCGAGGGATCCTTTGAGCTAAGAGTTTCCCCAGGGGACTTGCAGAGACCCAGCAGCTGCATAAACCCCACAGAGCTTCAGCCTTCTGGAGCTCTCTGGGGGATCTCACCACCACTGCCTGCCTCTGCCTGGGTCGTTTTTCAGCTCCTTGTGGGCAGGTCTAGAGGAGAACTTGGGATGGAAGCTGAAAGGCCTGGATGGGGCTGCTGCAGGGCTCTGTTGTGATTTTTCATGCTGGGGACATTTTACAACCTGGGTAACCCCCAAGTCCATGCCAGGAGGAGGCAGCAGTCCAAATGGGTCCAAATGAGGTTAAGGCTGCTGATCTGCCCCAAACCAGTTGCAGATCCAGGTGAGCCCTCTCCTGTGCTGCAGGTGGGACTGCTGAGGAGCTATTGGCATCCTGCACCCTCTGAGCCCCACCTGGGGCTGTCTCTCACATTTTACATCTCCTGCAGCTCTCAGCTATATCATAGGGTTGGACATGATGATCTCTGAGGTCCCTTCCAACCCGGCTAATTCTATGATTCTATGAAGTGGGTTTGCTGGGTGTGAGGCTGGAAGGGTTGGTTGCTCTCTATGCAGTGCCCAAGCGTGGCCTTGGGGATCAGTCCATGAGGGTTCTTGGTCTGCTTCTGGCTTGCAGGACAAAGCCAGGCAGGTTTGCATTTCAGTTTCTTCACAGGAGGAATTGCAGCCACGGTTTTGTTATAGTGAAAATGAGTCTGTGAGACTTCAGCAAGCATTAGCTAAAGCGGGCAATCAGGAAAATGAGCTACTTATTGTCCATCCTTCGGTTCTTTACCCAAAAATAACTGACATGGAAATGAAAAGGAAAGCCTGTGGACCTTTCAGTATTGTGGCCTGATTATTCTGGCACTACAGATGAGATAATGAAGAAGCACTGATCCTGTTGGGGCAACATCCTGGTTGTGGAGCATGGCTACAAGTGGCAGGATGTTCACTCACTGGCCTCCAGAAAGCAGTGTTCTCCAGAGAAGGTTTTTGGGAAATGGGAGTATGGTCCTGGAGACACATGGAAGGTCTGGCCTGGAACTTTGCTATGTGAAAGTATTGATTATGGAGAGAAAACCAGGTCACAGAATGAACTTGGGTCCTGTGTGGTCTTGAGATGGAGAAGTCTCATTCTCCCTATGGAGAATCATAGGCAGAGCTCCATGCCTGTTATGCCAGCATATTAACTGTATTTTCCTTTGTTGAAGAGGGCATTATGTCTGTTTTCAAGACTTAGTGGTGACAGATGTAGCTGGGTAATGCCATTTAACTATTTGAGAATCGTTTTCTTCAGTGACAGGCCTGAAAGCACTTCTTCCTTATGATTTTATTTTTTCCAAGTTACTTGTATTTCCTGTATGCTGGAAGGCTCTCTGCCCTTTTACAGTCTCTAGCCTACCAGGATCCATGGTTTCTTTCCCACTTTATCCTCACTGGAGTGTTTTTGCAGCCTACCACTGCATTTACTCCCTGATTTTTCCACCTGCCTCAGAGCACTTCCACATAACAGAGCCCATCCATCCATCCATCCCAGGCCTGACATACTGCTCATCCCTGGTTGTGCTGTTCCTATCCCTTCAGAGAGTGCAACTCCCTTCCCTCGAATCTCCAAAGGATCCTTTTCTTTATACCCTGTTTCTGCCGAGTTCCAACACACAGCACTTTCATTTCCACCAACTCCCATGGCCACAACCCCAGACTTATCCCTTAACACCTCTCCTAGAGCTGGAAGATGGAGATGTTGACTGCTCTTTTCCTAATTTCTCTGGTATTTTTGGAGCGTGGATTTGGTCAGGTTGCTTTCCCTTTTCCAGCCAAGTGTTAGGAAAAAGGTGAGTTTTGACAGAGCTGGCACACAGCTCAGGAACACTGTCTCATCCCTTGCCAGTGAACATCTTGCAACCCTTCACATTGACTGATCTCCACCCTAAAAGCCTTTCCCCCACTGTCCTTATGGCAGGACCCTCCAGGGCTGCCCATTTTGGGAAGCTAGAAGCTGTTCTCTGATGTCTGGCTGAAGTCAACACGCAGCTCCCCAGCTCCCTGCTGCTGTCTTAAGTTTCTGTAGTTCTCCTGCCTCCATGGCAACATTTCCAGGCTGTTATCAGAGCATTTTGCTCAGCCAGCCATGACAAGCTGTTGGAGTGTCTGGTTTTCTCTTCCCCTGGTCATCCCTTTTCTGCATTCACTATGGCTGGAGGTCTCCTTCCTGAAGGTGGACGATGAGCAGCAAACACACCTTCCTCAGACTCCTCCTGGATTTTCTAAAGACAATAGAAAATACCCCCCAGACAGAGATAGGGATGAGTTCTGCACCCATGAGGGCATAATAATGCCTGTAGGATGTTACTGGGAGGATGCTTTCACCTGAATTGGACTGATTTAAGTTGTCTCCATTGCAGACACCCTGCAATCTTCCTACATCTCAGCCCTTTCCCAAAAGGGTGATGTGCAGTGCATGTGAGAAGACTGCAAGACAGTTCAAGGCTGTGATAACGTGAGCACACAGGGAAGTGGGAGTCTTACCCTAAAGCACTAATTAAAAGCTTGGATGAAACGCTTGCAAAACACCTTACAACACTTCTTCAGACAGAGATTGCTGTGGGAATGCAGAGCGTTGTTATAAAATTATTTCAGGTGATTGTTGCTGCGTCCTGGTAGCAGCTGAAGTTCTTGCTACAGGAATGGGACTTGAATGGACACCCAAGTCAATAAAATCAGGGTTATAGAGAAAAGTTGCTGCAGACTTTTGTCTGCACAGACACGTGTGTACAGAAAGAGATGACTGATTCCTTCAGGACAGAAAAGTGTCAATACTCTTTCTTAAAGATGATGCAATCTATTAAATAACTTAATTTTTAGGTAGATCTGCTTTAGAGTACTTCTACAGGAGCTGAAGCTTAATTAGGGCTTTTTTTTCCCCTCTCTACAGTGATGTAGAGAATTGACATGAATGCCCTCAATGCTCAGATTAATGTTTTCTAGTAGAGTGAATCTTTATCTGGTACTTGTCTGGCCAGTGCAGCATTGCAGGTTTAAACTCAAGTAATTGTTGTTGCTGTTAAATAACAGACACTGCAGGAAGACAGATAAAATGATCCCTTTTCAATAATCCTGTTCTCCATGTAAATCCCAACTAGAGGGGAGATTTTCTTAGACGAGATCAAATTGGGGAGAGCTCTCAGGCTGTCTGATCTCTTTTGTCTTTGCAAAAAAAAGAAGAATCAGATTAATGAATGTAATCAGATTGAGGCCAAACAAGGAAACGTATCTGGGGGGTATCAGAACTCTGCTGATACCAAAGAACTGTATGGAAAATCAACATTGAGAGCCTGACATTGCTCTGTCATTTAACTTAATGATGGTTTCAGAGAAGTCCTGAGAGATGACAAGAGGAGTATGGGTTTCCAGAAGGCAGAAAGATTTAAGGAAGCTGGGAAGTGGCTCTCAGACTCTGGCTGTAGATGTTGCTTGGGGTTACAGTGACTTGCAGGGTCCTTGGCACTTTGGCTCATGGAGAAAGGCAAGTGTGGGGCTAACTTGGAGACTGGGTTTGGTAGAGTTAAATCAACCTGAACCCATCTCTGCTGCCAGCCTCCTGGGTCTTGTATAGAAGAATGATGCCGAAGAGAAGGAAGAATACACACTGAAGCAGCAGAGGCAGCTGGATGTGGTTTGGGAAGACAAGAGTGAGAGAGAATGACAAAAAAAGAGATCAACCTGAAAAAGGAGGGGGAGTGTGGTAAAAACAGAATGAGAAATAGAAGATAGAAGGGAAGATGCTAGAGCAATATTAGGTCCTTAATGCTGAATTTCCAGTGCCCCCAGCAAGCTGAGAGCAGGGTGGTTTCCAAAGAGAAGCTAGATAAGAAGTGGAAGGGTGAGTATAAGGAAGGAAAAGAGGTCAAGGTCTTGAGGAGAAAATGCAATTATGGATATTGTTCAGGTTTGTTTTCTGTTCCTTTGGTGCCAGTTGTATCTTTCAACAAATATGTGTTGTCAACAGAACTTGATTTTTAAATCCTGCTGGTTTAAATCCCAGCCTGTGCCAGTGCTGAGGATTTCTGCTTTCCAGCATGAAGTGTCTCTCTCAAAATGCCCAAGTATTTCTTGCTGCATTTATTCCCCTGTTTGACTTTGAAGTCTCTGAGAGAGTTTCTTAGGGCAACCAAGGGAATATTCGATGTGGAGGCTTCAAGACCACCAAGCAAATATGAATGGAAGTAATATGACATATTATGAGACCTGAAATTGGTGCCATCTGATTTTCTAATATTTTTAATGTCTGATTTATCTAGGATTTGACAAGTTGTAGTTGAAGTTTTCTCCCTGCTCGGAATATTTATAAATTCTCTTTCCGTGTGTCCCTTCTGGATGCAGTAAGCTGTGAATGCATATTGTAGCTGTAGCCGTTTAGCTGGGGCATGTAAGATCTCATCACCAATTTTCAGCAATTTTTTTGGCACTTAACAGCTGTCTTGGAAACATCTATGGCTCTGTGAAACGTGGTTCACATCGTGTTTGGGTATCAGACATTTGCATGGACAGACACATACGACAAGTTTGGTTTGAGCTTTTTTTTCCAGATAGAGCAAGGCTAGAATTGGAGGGGCAGGTAGTGTGGCCCCTGATTTTTTCCTGTACCTTCCATAATGTAATCAGTCAAACAGTGGCTTAGTGTCTCTCAAGGCAGGATGTCCTTTTGAGATGGGCGAGGCAATGCAACGTGGACAAAACAAAAAAAAAACCCAAAACCTGGGGGGTGCTAATGAAAAAAAAAAAAAAAAAAAAAAAAAAAAGGAAAATAATTATATGAGAGATGGAAAAGTCTCATTGCTTTCTGCAGGGGTAGGTGGCACAGGTTATCTTGCAGAGTTTGCACTTTCCCAGTGAGCTCAGGCCACAGTCCCAGGGCTTGGAATTGAAGAGGAGCTGGTGACAGCAGGTGACAACAGGTGACAGCGGGTGACAGTAGGTGACAGCAGGTGACTCCAGCTGCTAGCTGGTTCCCAATTGATGCAGGAGCATTGGATCTATGCAGGTGCATGGTCAGCTGCTCCTCTCTGGGGGAGAGAGGCTGCTGGAAAGTTGCCTGCTGGAGTTTGAACTTTTGGGGCTTAATCTGCATTATAAAGGCTGTGTGGGTGGCTGTGTGAGCTTTCCACACAGCTCTAGAGCCTGCGTGTCATGGGGGGTGAGACCAGAAAAGCAGATGTCCTGAACATGCCCCTCCTACTCTGGGATTAGAGATGCTGAGGGAAAAGCCTGGGACACACCTCCCTGACTCCCTGCCAGAGACAGCAGCAGCTCCTGCAGGTTCAATAGGCCTCGGCTCTGTGGTCAAAAAAAAAAAAAACCACCTGCAGCTCCGCTTCCAGCACCCATCCCCTTGTATTTGGTTAAGCAGAGAGGAGGAGGATGGCCTATGCTGAGGAAGAGAGGTAAGGGGATGTGAAATAGGGGATGCCCAGACATCCAGGCTGGCAGGGGCTGCTGAAACTGCTTTTCCTTGCTTTGTTTCCCTCTTCTCCCTGCTGGGCCCTCAGTACGGATCAGGGAAGGGCTGCTCAGGAGCAAGGAGCTTCGTAGTGAAGAGGAATCTGGCCATCTGCCTATGGCAGGTGCTGGTGTTATGAAATATGGCAAGGAGCAGGTGACCCGAGGCCAGGTTTATGGGCCAGAGGAGGGAAATGGCTGTGGTGTGAGAGGCATCCTCTGCAGACACCCGTGGCACCGTGCCCCTCCGAGAGGGGATGCTGGGGGTTTGCTGGGCTGGCTCTGCTTCTTACGTGGATTTGTTTTCAACCAACCTGGAAGCACAACAAGGGTGGGGTGGTATTTTTCATGCCATAAGAGATTTGTCATCGGTGGCAGTTCCGTGTTTTGCAGCAGACGGGTTTCTCCAGAGGGTGGTGGCAGTCACAAGGAAAGGGATTGTGTTTTCAGCTGATCCTGTGATTTAATCCGGAGCGATGTCGCCCAGCACTATTATGAGGGGGGCATTGTTGGAGAGGAAGTGGCTGCAGGGGGCTTTGTGCTACATGGATTCAGTCAGGCTGTCAAAAAGCTTGCGCAGACCTCGGGCTTACGCAGTTCCAGGCTAAACGCTGCGTTTGGTGACCCCCAGGTCAAAGTTCTCCCCTCCACACAGGCCTGCTGAGCAGATAGCTCCTTCCTATCCAGAAATTATCTGTGCCTGCAGGTCCCCTTTGATGCTGTGGAGCCAGAAGATTTTTGAAAGCTAAATCTTGCAGGCAGAGCACTGCAGATGAATGTTGGCATGTGGCTGTGCTCTTGGCACTGGAGGCAGCTCTGGCATGTCCGAAGCCTTTGGGATGGAGAAGGCTCTGCAAGGCCCCTGTCCTCCAGATGCAGCTCCTTTCAGGCAGGGAGATGTACACAGCACTGGAGCTTTACTGCTTTAGGTAGGAAATATTTTAATGACTTCTGTTTAGAAAGAAAAAAAAAACCCATCAAGCTCAGCACAGCTCAGTCAAGTCCAATCTCTTTAGCAGACATGGAAGCAGATTTATCCCACACTCCTAAAGTTTCTGGGGACATAGGAATTATACCAATTTGTAATGCTATTTTTTAAATTAAAAAAAAACAACAAACACACAGGGAACTAGTGGTCAAGTGGAAGAACAGATTCTGGTGACCTCATTCTTTTTCCCTGCCTGCTACCAGTACATCAAAAGATTGGGTTTTACATTTAAATTCTTTTGGTTTCCTCTAATTTCTAAACAAGGATTACAGGTTTTCAACAGAGAAATTGGGAGGGGAATCACTCATTAAAGGATGTAAAGCACTTTTAAAGCTTTTCTCTGGGAGCAAGGAATAATACAGTCAGTGGGGTGTAGGCTTCATTAATGTTGCTTTCATAGCTTGGTGCTTATTTCAGGAGCTTGGAAAATTCAATAGTTATGGTAAATAACCTTCCTCATTTCCAGACTTCTCCTTTGAAAAGCATTTCAGCTAAGCATGACTCTTCATTTTAATGTATGCAGAGGAAGTTATTTCTTTCCACTGGGTTGGTGGTTTATGACAAAGCAGGATGTTCCTGACATCAGTTTGTAACTAGGAACGTGTCTGACATCTGATACATCAAACAAGACTTACAGCAGGAGCTGGAGAGCTAGGAGATGACAAAGCAGAAAAGAGGCCCATGCAAAAACAACCTGCCTTGTCAATATAGAGGAGAGAAAAGCATCCCAGACTTGAGATCCTCTGTCTGATCCTGTGCCTGATGCTCATAAACTCACTGACAGTCAAATCCTCTTCATCGATGGTTGCGGGGCCTCCTGGAGTGTGCAGCTTTGAAAGCTTTTCTCTGCCTCCTCCAAAGCTGGAGACAGCAGAAACACAACATGATGAAGGTTTGCTCCTCTGGAAACAAGACACTTGGTTTGGTTTGGTTTTAAATAATCAACAAAACATTAATGAAGCAAACAGTGCCTGCTTGTCAATGTCTTAATTCAATTTTTACATCGCCTTCAGCCTCAAGTATCTGATTCTCTCAGCCCTCAATAAGCAGAGCAGCTTTTCATACAGAGAATCTGCTGTCCTTACCAGTGATGGTTCACTGAGTGACCCAGTGTTCTACCAAGTACAGTTAATAATTCTACTCATCACTGGTAATGATTGTGGCATGATCAAGAAATGCTGTTGGTACCTTTGCTTTGGAAGAGTTTCCAGCCAACCTTCATATTGACTTTCAGAAGGTGTCTGTATTGAAAGCAACAGGTTTATGGGATTACTCTGCTGTTGATTGTGTCTCAAAACTGTGATGGTTGCATCTGATGAGTACTGGACTGACATGACTAAAACTTGAAGTCCTCTCCCTTCCCACAGGATACAGGACAGGCAGGACAGTGCCAGCTTCTATCCCACCTCCCAGCAATGTGTCTCAGGATTGTATAGGACATCTTTTTTTGCCACGCTGTTTCAGCAGTCCCCCTTTTAAATAACACAGGAGAAGCCCAGGAGGAACAAGAGCTCCATGTTTAACCTCCTCTACCAAAACCATCAGGAACCAAAACCTGAGAGGGTGAATGTCTGAGATGTTACCAGCCCGAGAAGGAAGGACTGGGAGATGATGGGGGTCAACACCTCAGAAAGTTGGATGCTCTGTAGATGCTTGCCCCATGTCCCAGTAATCTACATGTTGGAGAGGAGAATGTCTCCTCCTTTGTCCTATCCCAGCCATGCTGCACAGGTGCCCTTGGACTTCCATCCTCTTGTTTTTTCCCCATCCCAGGCTGGACATCCCTGTGTGCAGACACAGAGGCTGCAGGTTCTCAGTCTAACCCTGCTTTTGTATTCCTCCAATAACCCAGAAGACACCAGTGCCCAGCAGAAGCAGGAGTGATCCTGCCTGGTGACATTTCTGTCATTTAGGTATCACTAGCCAGTTCTCCACTATAGAATTAAATTAGAAAAAAAAAAAAAATTCAAATGTTTTGCCTCTGGCCGGGGGTAAAACGTGAGGTTAAATACAAAACATCTTCAGCAGCAGCAGTGACTCTCCAATTATCTCAGTTTAAATGCAATTTCTTTTTCTTTGCACCCTTTCAGGGCTTCTGTCCTTTGCAGCTTGTTCTTTGGGTGACCCTTTCTCCTTTTGCAGAACCAGCTATGAGGTGTACAAGGAAACAGCAGAGTGGTTACGTGCCCGCACCCTCCAGCGCCCCAAGGTTGCCATCATCTGTGGCTCTGGCCTGGGAGGTCTGGCTGATGTGCTGGAAAACCAGACAGTCTTCCAGTACCAGGACATCCCTCATTTCCCACGGAGCACAGGTTAGCACAACCTAGCCCCAGGCAGCAGCAACCCAGCCCCAGGCAGCCTGCAGCAACCTTACAGAGGTGTAAGTCAGCAGGCCCCACCTGGCATTGGCCTACAGACCAATCCCTCAGGAGGGAAATGTGTTCCCAGGGAAAAAAAAACAAAAAACAAACAAAAAACCAAACCAAAACAAACACCAAAAAAAAAGGAAACAAACCAAATTGCTGTGCTGTGGTGTTTATCTAACTTCTGGCTCCCTGTTTCCCTCTGTAATGTGTGATTGACTTTCTGGCTCTAAAGCCAAAGACCTGAAGATGTTGAACTCAGGTGACACCCTGTTGGTTTCCAGTTGCAGGACACGTTGGGAGGTTGGTGTTTGGAGAGCTGAACAGGCAGCCCTGTGTCTGCATGCAGGGACGTTTCCACTCTTATGAAGGATACTCTGTCAGCCAGGTGAGTGCCCCTTCAGAAAACCAGAGGATCAGTAGGGCTGGAAAAAGACCCCTCAAGTCCAGCTGTCAGCCCCACACCACCATGCCAGCTAAATCATGTCCTGAAGTGCTACCTCTCCACATTTTGTTGAACTCCTCCAGGGATGGTGACTCCAGCCTGTGCCAGGGCCTGACAACCCTTTCACTAAAGAAACTTTTCCTAATATCCAATCTAAACCTCCCCTGGCACAACTTGAGGACATTTCCTCTTGTCTTATCACTGCTGCCTTGGGAGAAGGGACCAACCCCCCTCACTCCAACCTCCTTGCAGGGAGATGTAGAGAACAAGATCTCCCCTCAGCCTCCTCCTCTTCAGATCAAACAGTCCCAATTCCTTCAGCCAGAAGAAGGCCCTCCTAAGATCTGTGCTCCAGACCATTCCACAGCTCTGCTGTCCTTCTCTGCATATGCTCCAGCCCCTCCATGTCCTTTTTGTCATGAGGGCTCCAGAAATGAACACAGCTCACAAAATAAAGTTGGGTTGTAAAACATGGAAGAGGCACCACTCACTTTGCTCCCTAGCTGCAGGACATTAGCTCTTGCAATGAACTGATTGCTCTTGCTATCAATCTTCTGTAGATTTTAGATTTCTCCCCCCAAAAAATAAAATTGGGAGTACAAATGGAGCAGTAGACAGCTTCTGCTGGGTGAAGCTGATGCTGCCCAGCCTCACAAAGTGGCCAGCCCTGCTATACTGGCAGGGGAAATGGTGTAGCATACAAGGCAGATTGATTTGCATGCTTTAAATCAGTCATTTTAATCGTTATTTAAATCAGCAGCCAGGAAACTTTGATAAGAATAATCTATTTTAATTTTCTTTTGCATAGTTGACAGCTTTTTTTTCCCCTAGAAAAAACTGATTGGCTCACTCAGCATACTCTCCCAGTTAACCTATAGATGTATGGGAATATTTAATTAATATTACCTCACATGCACATATGTCCATTTCTGTTAGAAACCACCAATAATATTTGTTTAGTGGCTGATAGTGTTGTGTTTTGGCTTTTATTTGGATAGCTTTGAGATTTTACATGTGGCTGAGGTCAGTTTGCATTTATATAAACTAGAATACTTGGCACCACTCAGTTTCCTGTAAGGAAAAAATATCTTAAATGCACTTGATACAACACTTGGTTTATAAAGACACATTTTCCTGTTAAAATCCACTCATTTCTTAAACAAGTGATGTCCTTAGTTAGCAAATTTTCTGCTCACAGCTTCTGTAGCATTTTAGACATAGCAGATATCCTGATTCCTTCCTGGCTCCTCAAAATCAAACTTTTAATTTTTATTTTTTTTTCCCCAGTTCCCAATTGTTCCTTAGCATTGGATGAGCAGGTCACTGAAAGGAACTCATGTGAATAAAACAAAATTAATAAAACTATCTCTATGTTTCTGTGGAACTCATCACAGCTGTAAAAGGCTGGTTTATCAATTACACTCCAAGTCCATGTGCTTAAGTCCTCCCTTCAGTCAGCAGAGTGGTTTGATCTCTGCAAGACCTTGGCAGAGAGGAGAGATCATCTGCATCTTCTTTTTGTACCACATTGATTTGACCTCAGTGCAACTGTAGGAAATGTGGGGCTGAATTTTAATGGTATACATTCCAAGATTGGCTTTTAACATGTTTATAAAACATTAAAATTCTTTCGATTTAATTTAGAGGGAAATTTAAAATTGGGAAAAAGAAAAAAAAAAAAAAAAAAAAGGTTTTGTCTCCTCGTAGCCTTTTGTGGAGCCTTCTCTGCATCACATGAGCTGTCTACAACTTGCAGGGCTTGTTGCATACATGTCTTTGGTTCTTGCAGGTCACCTTTCCCATCAGGGTCTTCTTTCTCCTGGGGGTGGAGATTCTGATTGTCACCAATGCTGCCGGGGGACTGAACCCCCATTTCCAAGTGGGGGACATCATGTTCATCAGAGATCACATCAGCCTCTTTGGCTTGGCAGGGCAGAATCCTCTGCGGGGACCAAACGATGAGAGGTAAGGGTGCACCCATGTCACCAGCTCCTCCTCTCTGCCTCCAGCTGCAGGCTGGGGCTCTCAGTTGCCCTCACTGACAAATCCTTACTGAGCAGCAGAGTTTGGCTGCAGGGAGCCCCAAGGGAAAAGCTAAAGCAATAGCTGGGGTGCACTCCTGCCCACCCCAAGCACCTTTTCTTCCTTGATGCTCACCCTTCCAAGCTTATAAGGAGCCTCCAGATGGTTTTGGTTTATAAAAGCAGGCTCCTGATCCTTCTGCTGACATGGCCAGCAGTACCAGCTGCTAACCAGACCCGTTGCTCTCTCCTCTTGTCAGTCCCTCTCTCTGCTTCTTCCTCTGACTTGAGTGATGGGCTGAACTGCAGTGTCTCCAGCAGGCCTTTAGCAACAGCCCCTTCTGCTGTGATGGAACTGATATGACAGGGGCCAGGCAGTAAGTTGACAGCAGAGCAAAAATAAAACCTCAAAATCTCCTGATAACCACCCTGGTATCCAAGTCATCCAACCAGGGTGCCTCTGCTAATGTCATCACTGAAGTCTGTTGAGAGGTGGGTGTCCCTGCAGCCCCTTGGGAGCTCTCCCAGTGACCTGGTGCTCATTGAGCAGGATGCTTGGCCCCTTGGCTGAGCACAGAGGGACTTCTAACACATCTTCACCCCCAAAGAAGATGGTCTGTTGCCACTAGACACAGAGTTGTTTTCAGCAGGAGGTTGTAGTACTACATGATCTCTTGAGATACCTCCCCACCTGAATAGATCTATGACCCTAAAACCTTCCCAAGGCACCTTCAGACTGGTAAGGTGGAAAGCAACCAGCACCAGCAAGGTCATGGTGCTGAGAGGAGAGATGCCAACATGGCAGCTGCAAAAATCCAGGGCTGTCCAGAGACAGAGCAGGAAAGGTAGAGGCTGGATTGTGATCAGGAGGTAAGAGCAGCAAGAATTATTTCCTACAAGTTGGCAGGAGGGAAGTCAGATGAAAGGCAGGGGTGTAAAGCCTGAGTACAAGCAACAGAGGAGGTGCAGGAGGAGGCAGTTTAGGAGTGAAGAGTGAATTTAGGTAAGAAGATGACTAAATTCATTGTTGTGTTGGTCCCTTCATCTTGAAAAAAAGGTCCTGTTTTCAGGGCAAGCACCTCTCTTCTCCAGGGATCCTTCCAAAGAGAAAGTTCTGGCTGAGAATAAGGTGGTCTGTCTGGCTTCCAGTTACAATCAGTTCCTTCCTGATGTACTGCCAGGCCTGGCTCCTGCTTCTGAAGAAATCTGAAAGTTGCTAGCAACTACCTCAGGAGAAATAAATGCTGTTCTGCTAATCAAAAGGCAAGAGAACAGCACCAAGCTGAAGCAGAACATTTTTACATCTTCATAGGTGTGGGCTGGAGGATCAAAAGCACCTAAGCCACGTGGAGGAGTGTTTTAAAGCTCTCTGAACTTGCATAATCCTTCAGGAACAGGAGGGGAAACACCCACCAAACAATAACTGCATCTGGATGAGGTTCAAAGGCAGCACAGCCATCTCAGTGTCTCCCAAGAGCAGCTTCCCAGAGAGGACTGCAGTACTCTGGGAAGTGACTTTTGTACTTCTGACCAAGGCAAACGAAAAGGGGGAAAGGGCCTGGGTGAATCAGCTCACAAAGTCTTGCAGAGCTTTAGCTGAGCAAACTCCTTCTAGAATCCAGTCCAGCTCAGCCACCAAGAGGGATTTATCTGAGTGTGACAGAGTAAAACTAGAGGCAATGAGGTGATGTGGAAAGGGAATAAACTGCAAGGATCTGAGGGGTGAATTTAATAAATTAGAGATTGGTTTCCGCATTGCTGACCATCCTTCAGGAAAGAGAAGCAATGTTTATGCTGATGAATACTTATTACATTAGACCAGATGGGAAAGGAGTTTTTTTTATTATTTATGTAACATTTTAGTGTTTATTAATGTAAGATAAGCCACCTACTGCCTGAAGCATTCAGCTGGAAGAACACAAAAACAAGAAAGAGCTTTAATAGCCTGGTTGAGGGACCTGGTCCACTCCTACTGAACTGAGCTGGTGAACAAGGCTGGGAGTTTCTTTTCTCCTTTTCCTCAGGAGCAGCATGCCAGTCTTGACCATCTACTTCTGCTCTCCATGTGTCAGTGGTAGGATTTGCTTACTCAGGAGCAGGACTGAACTGTTATCTTTAAGAGCCAAACCAAGCAAGAGACTCAGCCTTGCAGCACAAGATGAAGCCTACCTAAAATATGGTCCTGGATCTCCAGTGTGTTCCACTCTCTCCCCATTTCCCTGTAAGGGAGGACACCTGGAATGGCATTCTGTTGCCTGAATGCAGACATCTGGTGCCATCTGACACTCTGCTGAGTGTCCAATATCCATTCTCTGGGGCTATCAGGTGCAATGTAAGGCCCCCAGGTTGTGTGCCTGCTCTGGAGGGGGAGCTGAGGGGCAGGCAGAACTTACTGGGGCTTCTCAAATGGGCAACTGAATTGTATTTCTGTTCTAGAAGAGTCTCCAAGCTTGTGTTTGGTGTGATCTTGCTGAGCCAGGAACCCAGCATAGATGGGGCTGCCCTTTCCTGGGCTGTATTTTCTGACCATCAAACTTTTTTCATCTGCTCTCCAAAGAAAGTCATTCCTAAAGGCCCTTCAAACTGTTCTAACATGGACAGAAAAGGGAAAAGACTTAAATCTCCCATGATTTGTGCAGTGACTCCAGCCCTGCTTCTGTTTCAAGCACGTGAGTGTCACTGTGAGGACAGGACAGCCCTTTCCACTGGGGTACAGGGCATCCCTGGCCATCAGCTGGGCTTAGCAGCTGCCTCCTTTGGTGAGCCTTAGTAAGGGATGCTCCATCATGCTGTGCTCAGACCCCCTCCATGGGGACAGCCTTTGGGACCTGGTGTCACAGCAAAGCAGGAGAAGCAAAGAGCTGTAACCATCTGGGCAATGTTGAGAAGTCCCCAAGGGCAGAGAGAGAGCTGCCTGGAGCCAGGAGTCCTTGGAAAGACCATTCCTGAAGAGTTGGTGTTGGGTGGAGACCATCCAACAGCCACCACCTGTGCATGCCGAGGGTCTTAGAAAATCTAGGGGGAATGTCCTGAGGGATTTGCTGGGATTTGCTCTGCCCTTGCCAATTCCCTCTTCTCCAAAGGGTGAGCATCACTCCACTGACGGGGAGGGGAGCAGCAGTACCAGCAGGGCTCTCTGCTTTCCTGCCTTGCAGGTTTGGAATGAGGTTCCCCTGCATGTCGGATGCTTACGACCAAGAGCTCCTCAGCCTGGCCCTGGAGAGCTCCCAGGAGCTGAACTTCCTCAGCTTCACCCAGGAAGGGGTTTACTGCATGCTGCCCGGGCCCTGCTACGAAACCATCGCCGAGTGCCGCCTGCTGCAGGCGCTGGGAGCTGACGCTGTGGGTAAGCTGGGCTGGCAGGGTTGGTTTGGTGCATGGATCAAGTGGTGAATTCTGCTCAAAGCTGCCTTTGCTCAGTCCTTGACCCTCTTAACTCTCTCCTGGGCTCAGAGGAACAAGCTCTGGGTATTTCTGTCTCGTTCTGCAGGGGTTTAGTGCGGCTCCGAGGATGGATCTGCAGAAAGTCTCAGGGGGTTGTGGCTGCCCAGGGCCAGGGATCCCAGCACAATGTTGGGTTTATTTCCCAAACAAACCTCCCACCCTCAGGGGACTTGACTTCAGCAGAGCTGAGTGGGGTCTCAGTAGTCAAATCAGGGGAATCAGTAATCAAATCCTTTTCTATTATTTTTCAAATTCTGGCACCGTAAGGATTTGCACTCTGCTCCCTCCCTGCTAAGCAGCCAGAAGAATCTTGGTTGCTTAGGGTGGCAATGACAGATACCTTCCCAGTTGCATACCAGCAAGGCAAGTGCCATAGGATTCATCCTCCAGCCTGACCCCTGTGTCATTGAAGCACCTCATGGAATTCTCTTCATCTGCAGATTCACTGTGAGTGGGGAGAGGAGCTCAGCTCCCTGCAAAGCCATTTATCTTTGCAGTGGCTTTTTGAGCTGAGAAAGAGAAGAGCCAAATGACACAACACATCAGTGCTTCCCTTAGCAGGGCTGCAAGCAGTCTGACACATCTTGGGGAGAGACTTGGCATGCAGGAACCAAATGTAGGTGGTTTCTTGTGCTGAGCAAGGTTGCATCCACAGTGCTAGAGTCTAGTGTGTGCTTTAGTATGTACATATGGTACATACAGCATGCTTTAACTCAGAGGGAGAGAGCTGGGGGGAGTGAAGGAAGGGTGAAGGTAGGATCACAGATTGCAGCCTTGGAGACCTCTTGTTTTGGTGTGAATCCTGACTCATCCTGGTCCTTTCCTCTCCTACCCTAGGCATGAGCACTGTCCCAGAAGTCACTGTCGCCAGGCATTGTGGCCTCCGTGTCCTGGGGCTCTCCCTCATCACCAACAAAGTGGTTCTGAGCTACAACAGTCAGGAGAAAGCCAACCACGAGGAGGTGCTGCACGTCTCCGTGGTCCGGGCTGAAGCCCTGCAGAAGCTGGTGGCCCATCTCCTTGGGAAGCTGGGGGGAAGCACAACCTCCTCCTGACCTCCTGCCAGCTCTCAGCCAGATCATAACCTCTGAGCCCCAGCAAGTGCTGGGGGAGGGCTCCCAGTCAGACTGTCCTTCTGCTGTCCTGATTTCCAATAGACTGATCTTTCTCCCTCTGCTTTAGGTGGGCAGGTTCCAGAGACCTGCTTTGAGTTTTGCCAGAATGATCCACTTGTTAGTGACCAAACAAGATTTCTGGTGCTTAAACAGGGTTTGACCTCTGGCAGATTCCCAAACCCATATGTCAGCAATGAGCCCCTTGGTACCCTGAGCTCCAGCTCCCCCTCCTTCTGCTGCAGAGCTTTGGGTGTTCCTCACTGCCTCTGTCCACCCAGAGCCCTCCTGCCATGAGCCTTCCCTTCCCTCCTCTCCCCTCTTGTGCTGAGCCCCTCTGCTGAGAGCCAGGTTCAGAGCTGGTCCCAGGGCTTGATGCCTCTTGGGGATGCTTTGGTCAGACCCGATCCAAGGCCAGTGGAAGTCCACAAGAAGGCTCCTGAGTTCTGCATGAGCACCTGCATCTGTGAAATGGGCCAGGATAAAGATGAGATCTGTCTGGAGCAGGCAGTGCTGCTGCAGGCTGATGGCAATTGATCTTATGGCTTGATTTATGGAAACCCTTGCATCCCTCTGCCTGGGGCTGTGTTCTCTGCCTCCCCTGAAGGTCTCACCAGAAAGCCCTCTCTTTGCTGACTTCCTGGCTCTTCCTGAGCAGCCATAGCTGTTTGCTGTGACACAGCATGCCCCCAGCACCTCCCTCCACTCTCCATTTTAAAGGGGATGGAAGTGCAGCTCAGGTACCAGGCACGGCTTCTCCTTGCAGGCTGTGAAAGTGGCCAAGCTGGAAACAGGATCTGGACCCATTCTATCTGCTCATTCTGTTTCTGGATGTCTTGGAGATCAGCTGCTTGAACCACTTGCACTGGAGACCCATTACCTTTTGGTGTCCCAAGACAGAGAGATCCCAGTCTGACCCAGTGTTTAGCTCCAGCTTTGCTCTGCTACAGATGCTGGAGCACCAATGATTTGTGGAGTTCAGTGGTGTGAAATATTTTTTGCAACAGGTAGGATATTTTTCTGGCTTTTTCAGTCCTCTTAGGTGAAGAAATTGAACCTAACAGTAAGGAAAGAGCAAACAGGAGAGGCCACTGTGCCCTCTTCCACCAGCAGGCTGGTGGCCTGTGCAGGATGGGTGGCTGCTCCCCAGAACAGGGCATTATTCTTTGTTTCCCAAAGGTCAAGCTGAGCAGTGGATGTGGCTGGATGTGGAACAGACTATAATCATTAGGTAACCTTTTCATTTATCTTGGAGCTCTCTCTAAAGCCCATCACTGTCACAGCCAAATGCTTTCAGCTGATGCAGTGGTCTGAACCAAAGAGACCCAAGGGGTCATGGAGAGCTCCCAGTCTGCCTTCCTAAATTTAGCTGCTCGGTTGTTTACCACTGCTGCTCACCCTCCATTGCAGCCTTCAGCCTTCAGTGACATTTCCTCTAGTTCCAGGCACGAGGTGTTTCCAGATGGGGGTTTGCTTGAAGCCCTTCACGCTGCAGTTCTGGTTGTCAGCTGCTGTGTTAATGGTGATGTTGCCACCAGGAGGAACAGAGTTGTGCTGTGCCCAGCAGCATTTCAACCATAGAAGAGATCTTGGGGTGGCCACCCCATCCCCTTCTTCTGGGCAGGGTCATCTGGTGAGTCCCCCATCCCAAGGACTGCTCCTGGGGACTTTGGAAGGGGGAGGACTCGTTGCCTGTGCTCCTGGCATTTGGCAGAGCCCTCTGGGACATCCCTGCTCTGCGTTGGGTCTGACTGTCAGGACAGCCTCAGGAAGCAGGGAGGGGCTCCAGGTCCTTCTCCCATGAAGTTGTTGCCTTTTCAGGCCTAGCAGAAGTGAAGCAGTGACAGCAGAAGCAGTGAAAAATGAGGAGTGGCAGATGTGCAGAACAAGAAAGGACCACTTCTACCCCCTTCCTTTTCAGAGTTTTCCCAATATGGGCTTGTTAGAGGGCAGGGAGAGAGAGTGGATAATTTCCCCTGCCTAGAAAATGGTGCTTCACATTCATCTAATTAATACTTAGTAAATACAAAGCCTCTCAAGTGTGAGGGGAAGCCAGCTGTGCAGCTAGAGAGCAGCCCCAGTAGCTAAGGCTTTGGGGTTTCAGCAGACTCCAGTAATTAATCAGAGTCAGGTTGGACTGGGATGTGAAGGAAAGCATCCCAAATCCCCTCTCTTCTGCTGGCATGGCTCAAGCCTGGCAGGGGCTGAGATGTTTGCAGCAGGTGGGGCTGCTCCTCTCCCCAGCCCTACAGAGTGTGAGAACCAGACCAGACGTTTCTATCTGAACGCAACTTAATCATGACTTAAAATTTAATCTGAAGATCACCAAGCAACTAAATCTTTAGCAAATCGTGCCTGGTTTTAAAGAAGTATTTTTCTAAATGGCATTTGAGCCCTCTAGGAGTTGGGGGGCTCTTCTTTCTGCTCTCCAAGATTGCCTGGAATGGCTCAAATTATGCCTAAGCATCCCCATTTTTGTTCCTGCAAATGAGAGGGGGAAATGCCTCGGGTGCTTTGGAAGGGATCTTGCTTATTCTCTGGGGGAGAGGGGGAGGACAATTAACAAGTGGATTCATCTGGGTTTGGAGGGACTTGCAATTGAATATTGTTTTGTTTTGTTTTACTGCTACTGAGTTTCCAGAGGCTGAAATGCAGTGATGCAAGTGGGGGGAGATTGTGTGGGGAAGAAACGGGGAGGAAATAAAAGCTGCAGCAATCCTGACAACTGTGTCTGTCTTTTCTGAGCCAACACCCCAGGTTAGAAAGGAAGGAGATGCTGAAGCTGTACCCTCCCCATCCAACCCCCAGGCTGGGGGGCAGCAGCTCTGGGCTGCTCAAAGCTCAGGTTACTCAGGATCAATTTTTGACCAACACTCTGCACAGGTGTCTCTTCCTGATCCCACTGGGCTGAGGAGCTCTCGGGTTAAAAAAATATTTTACAATTTTGGCTTTTGAGCAGCTGGAGGTGCTGCTGGGCTGTGGTGGTACTGGTGCAGCAAGGCACCTGCAGCTGGCCATGGTTTCCTTGATGCAGCTCAGGGGCTGTTCTGGGGGACGTGGCACTCTGGCATGGTTCTGTGCCTTTTATTTTGTGTTCTTGGTGCTTTCAGGCAACACCCAGAGCTGAAAGGAGGAGATGGCAACACAGCCTCAGCTCCCTTCCACTGCTCTGCTCTGTCCACTTACCTGCTTGTGAAATTGAGTCTGTTATGGTTGGGAGGATAAGCTGGAAGATGTGTGAAAAGCTGTAAACAAACCCAGCAAGCAGAGAACCTGGAATTGCCTGGCTGATCCTGGCTTCTTCACTGCTCTGCTCAGGGATGAGCTCCAGTGCTGCCTGGGGAGCAAATGCCACCTGCAGAGCCATGGCAGAGGGGACACATCCCTTACTGTCCCATGGCCTCATGAGCCAGCCCTTTCCTCTTTCTTGCTCATCAGTCCATAGAAACTTTTTTTTGCTTCCAGTTCCCTGGAGAAGAAATATTGATGCCTTTATGTGGGATGCAGGTAAGAGTCATGTCAAGAGGAGAAATCTCTGATACAAGCCTTGGCTTTTAAGTAGATATCTCTGCTGTTCTCTGAGAAACAATCCTTCCCCCAAAAATCTGATCCTGTGCTCCAGCTCCTTCCCTTTACAAGGCTTGGTTTCTCAGGCTCTTTCTTTTATGTGAGATTCACTGTTTGCACTCTTCTACATAAAAGTAAACTAAAAAGCTTTTTTTTAAAAAAAATGTGCTCTCTGCCTCAGCTCAGCAGCTGAATGTATGCTTTGCCTTCAGATTATCAAAACTCTGTTAGATGTTTCCCCTTAATGAAAACCTGCAGCTGAACTAAGGGGATACTGCTCTGCTGGGGTTAGTTTTATTCCCCAAAGCTTTAGGTTTTCCCTGCAGGGATTTCATATGCTGTAAAGAATGAAACTCATCCCTGCCAGGCTGAAGAGGGGGAGGAGATGCAGCGTGGCCAGGACAGTGGCTGAGCTCAGTTTAGGGCTGAAGCAAACCCTGATTATTATTATTATTATTATTATTTCCAAAATCTAACAGCACTTGCAGAGAGGAGTTGGTGTAAGGGCCAGAACATTGGTGAAGGCTGGAGGGGAGCAGCCACCCGTTTCTCCTGCAGAGGGGACATCCTGCCCAGAGCCTGGGCACTGATTCTGGGAGGTGGCTTGAAACAGAACAACCTCCATGTGCTTTTCCCACTTGAAGTTTCACAGCCTGCATCCTAAAACTCTTCAACTCTTCTTTTTTTTTTTTTTTTTTTTTTTTTTTTTGTCATCTTAGAAAGCCCCTTCCTGGAGTAATGAGCTTTGCAGAGGTGGTTGAAGGAAGCATTTCCTCAGGGATGGTGGAGAGCTGGTTCAGGGCATTGCCAGAGCCCGAATTTTGCTCCCAGGTACCAACTTGGAGCAACCCTGGGGCTTCACCAGCAGAGAGGTGGGTGGCAGTGCTGGGCTGTGGCCCCAGGGGCTGAGGCTCTGCTCCCCAGGGATCTGATGCTGGCCCCGTGCTAGGACTGATGTTCCCCTGTATCCCTTCTTCCCTCAGCCTGGGCACACAGGGGTCATGTCCTGAAATCCATCCCTGAGGAGGCAGCTGGTGTCTGCTCTGAGCCCTCAGGAAAAAGTTTTGGAGGGAGGGGAACAGCCAAGCAGTGAGCTCTGCTGGGAGGAAATTGTTCTCCAGTACTGGGAAAAGGAATGTTTTAGGGACTCCATCCTCATTCCAGAGCCCAGGAAAGGGGCACTGGTTATCTAGGACGCTCATCCCTGTCTCCGTGCTTACTTGAAGGCTGCTTCCAGCTGCAGGGAGGAGGGGAAGGCCATCCCCCTGCTCTGTGTCCCAGGGTTGCTCTCCTCCTGGGATGCTGGCACAGCATCTCTCATCCCCTGGCGTCCTGCCCTGCCCCAGCTCCTCCCCGAGCTACACACAGCCTTGGGGCCATCTCCCAGGCCTCCAGCCTGCTCCCAAAAAGGACTGTGGGCTCTGCCATCTGGAAAGGAGCACCTCACACCCCCATTTCTCCCGGCTGAGAGACAAAAGCAGGAGGCACCAGTGCCTGGCAGGGTGAGCAGTCCCCTGATGACCCCCCCGCAGCTGCCTGCTGCCAGTGACATCCCTGCTCTGCACAACAGCTGAACTTTCCTGCCTCCTTCTCATCTTTAATTAAGCACTTCCACCGTCCCAGCCTTCTCGCTGGAGCTGAATTATATTCATTTCCCCCCCTCTGTAGCCATGGCAACGCTTCCCCTGGGCACTCGGCGCTGGAACTGGCGACCAACCCCACGTGTGGCTGTTTGTTTGGGCCTGGAAATTTCCCTGCAGTTTGAGAAAACTTGGGAAAAGCAAATCCCCTGCCAAGGCAGTGGGCAGCAAGGGGGGCAGAGGTGCTCAGGTCTTTGGGCTGAGCATCACCCCCAGCCCTCCGAGGAGACTCCCTCCAGCAGGGATGCCAAAGCCTTGATCTGAGAGCTCCTTGGGTTTTCCTCCAAAAGATGGGAGCAGTATCCAGACTTTGCATCCTCACGTCACCAGTGACAGCCCCACTGTGGCCCTGGTCCCTCAGTTGCAGTGGCACTGGGGCTGTCCCTGTCCTGCTCCTGCCACCAGGATGAGCCATGGTGAGAGGTGTAGGGCTGGGTGACATGGGCAGGGCTGGGTGGCACTGGAAGGGATGGAGGGACATGTTAGAAGAATGGAGGGACAGTCAGAGGGAGGTGGCAGGCCAGGGCAGGGTGACAAGGCAGAGCCAGGTGTCAGGGCAGGCGTGGTGACATTAGAGGAGGCAGGGGACACAGTGCAGGGGGGGGTGATGGGGCAGCGGTAGGTGATGTCAGGCAGAGCAGGTGACATTGGACAGGGGCAGGTAGCACGGGGCAGGTGACAAGGCAGGGACAAGGGCCCTGAGCTGCTCCCCCTCGTCCCACTGTGCCGGTTCCCCAGTCTCCCACCCAGTGCCCGCAGTACCGGGGTTCCACCGCCGCCCAGCCCGCAGTGCCGGTGTCCCGACCCGACCCTCCGTTCCCCGCAGTGCCGGTGTCCCTATCTCTGGGTCCCCACGTCCCTCTGTCCCNCTCCGTGTCCCCCCCCTTCCCGTCTCCAACTGTCCCGATCCCAAGGTTCTGCCCTCCGCCGTGTCCCCTCGTCCCGGTCCCTGGGTCCCCCTCTCCCTCCCCCTCCCCGTCTGCCCCTGTCCCGGTCCGGTCCGGTTCCTGCCGGTGTCCCGGCTCCCCCTGGCGGTGGCGGGAGGCGGCGGGCAGCGGGCGGGTATAAAAGGCGGCGGTGCGGGGCGGCGGCGGGAGCCGGGATGGCCGGGCGGCAGCGGGAGATGGCCGGCCCGCAGCAAGCCCCGCACCTCCACCTGGCCGAGCTCACCGCATCACAGTTCCTCGACGTCTGGCGGCACTTCGACGCGGACGGTCAGTCTGGGGTGGTTGCGGGATCCGCCGGCATCCCTTCCCACTCCCGCCACATCGCCCCAAAACCGGCGGGAAGGGCACCTGGATGTGCGTCCCCGGGAGTGCGGGGCCGGGGGTGGAGGGACCGCGGGAATCCCGCTGGGGAGGGCACGGGTGGGAAGGCAGAGCCTCACCTGCCGCAGGTCGGGGGAAAGGGAGAGCGCTCGGGGATGATGGAAAGTCCCCGGGATGATGGAAAGTCCCCGGGATGATGGAGCGGAGTCCCCGGGAGCGCAGCCCTGTCGGGAAGAGCTCCGGGCTCGGGGAGATGAGAACCCCTTCAGATGTCCCCGTGGAGAAAGGACGGGGAACACTACATCCCACCAGGCATCCCCATCCCGCGGGACCCCCAGCCCCGCAGAGCCGGGAGTGCCCTGGGTCTCCTTTCTTCCTCCCCTCGGTGCCGGCTGCCCTGAGAGCCGGGATTCGCCGCAGCCCGGTGTCACCTCTGTGTGCCCCTCCTGCCCTTCCCGGTACGTCCTCTCCCAGGGACCCTCTCACACCCTCTGTCCCTTTCATCCCTTAGTACCTGGGACTGCCTGGAGCCACCGTCCTGGAAGCTGGGGGTGACAGAGGGGGTGTCCCTTGCCCGGAGCGGGGTGAGGAATGGCCCCTCCATGGCGAGAGTGCTCCGTCCGTCCCCTCCTTGTCCCCAGCCCCGCGAAACCCCTGCCAGGGCAGGGTCCGTGTCCCCAGCGGCGATGCCATCTCCCCGCAGAGTCACTGCCCCATCGCTAGCCCCCAAAAAAAGGGAGAGGGGAAGGGGGAGAGATTATAGGTGGGATGCAAATATCCCAGCATCGTTTGGCTGGGAAAATAGTTTTATTTCAGCACCGTGGCGTGGGGGAAGCTCAGCCCGCTGGGAAAGGGAAGCTCTTGCCCTTCCCTGGGTCTCCCGTCCCTGGGGGAGGATTTGGGGACCAAAACCCCCCTGGCACGTGTCACACAGCGTCCCCGGGTGAGCTGGAGCTCAGCCTGTGCTGGGTGCCCCCCTGGCCGCACCATCGCGGCCCCGCAGCAGCCCTGCAGTACCGGGGGGACGCCGGCAAGGCTGTCCCTGTCACCACCGGAGCTGGTGCCAGAGCAGCGCTGGGGTTAGGAAGGTGGGACGGTCCCATCCCCGTGGGAGCGGGCAGCTCCTGGTGGGGGTGTCCAGCGCCCTCCTGCAGCAGATCCTGCTGCGCCCAGGGATGTGCTCCGTCATCTCCAAAGCTCAGGGCAGGCACAAATCCAGGCTGGGAGCAGGGCTGGGGGTGCCCGGGAGAGGAGGGACTGGGGTGACAGAGAGACGGTGGCATTGAGGGGGATGATGCTCAGCCAGGAGCTCCGATCCCCCGACCGCTTCCCTCCTCTGATGAGTGATGGAGAGACCCGGGCTCATCCCCTTGGGACAGGGTTGCCTCGCCAAGCTCTTACCTGCTCTTACTCCGATGGGATTTCACCCACTCCTGCCCCAGAGATGTCCTTTCGGGGGCCTTTGGTGTCCTCCTTTTGCCAGCCACTCCTGTCCCATGGCTCTGTGGCACAGGGAGGCTCTGAGGTGCAGCTACACGGACTTGCCATGGCTCTCCAGAGGGGATTTTCTGTGCTGCTCTACACCCCACCATTCTGTGGACACGGATCAGACCTGACCAAGCTGCTCCTGGGAGAAACCAAGCTACCAGCCGTGGCTTTTCTTGGTGTTTTCCTTTTTTTTTTTTCCAGCTCAAAACTCTTGTTGAATATATATTTTTTTTTTTTGTTTGTTTTTTCCCCAAGTGAAATAAGAGGAGCTTGGGGCTGTCCTGCAAAAACAAATCCCCTGGGAAAGGCAGTGGAAAGCCTCTTGGCAGCTTGCACCAGCACACTGACATCACCCTTGGGCCCTTTGTCCCCACCTGGAGGGATGTTGCTCAGACATCAGGATGTGGCTGTCAGTGGGGAAGGTGTCCTGGGACATCCCCAGGCACATCCAGCCGGGATGTGGATGGGTTATTCCCATCTGCCATGCTGTGCCAGGGAGAAGATGCCACCCGGGAACCCATGGGTGCCAATGCTGAAGGTGTCACAGAGCAGGGTGCCATGGTGCAAGCCTCCAGAGGCTGGGATGGGGCTTTGGAAGGGGATGCCCACAAGCAAGAGCCCCTTCTGTCTATCAGCCTGGAATTTTGGAGGAAGGGGCAGCGTACCCCAGAGGTTTGGTGGGTGAGGGAGGATTTCTGGCAGGGTGGTGGCAGCACTGTAGGGTTGGTGCCCTCGCTGCATCTCCCGGCTGTGGCACGATGATCCGACTGCTTGGGGCCATGCCAGCCACCCCCTTGAAGCCACAGAGGGCCACTGCATCATGGCCACGGGGCTGAACCCTCCTGCTGCAGGCAAGGATGGGCTGTGGATACCCTGGGTGCTGTCAGAGCCACATCCTGACCCAGACCTTGGCAGTGAGAGCTGGGGGTTATATGGGACAAGCTCCTTTCCCAGCCACCTCAGAGACCAGTGCTGGGCTGACCCCATCCTGGGCCTGATCCTGTGCCCTGAGGGTGATGCTGTGCTGGGTGCCTTGTCCCTGCTCCCTGTTTACCCGTGCTGGTCCCTGCAGTGGGTTCAGAGGAGCCAGTCCTGGGTTGGGGGGATGCTTAGATCATCAAACCACCTGGCTACAGCTGCAAAAAAATGCAGCAAACACGAGGGTGGGGACAAAGCCCCCCCTGTACCCTAAAGGTGGGTGCAGGGGAGAAGCCTGGGCTACCACAAGGAGAGGTCTGGCCACCTGCAAAGTCGGGTGGCAATGGGTTTGGGTAATGCCTGGGTCTGGTCTTCCTGGGCTGCCACAGTCAGCTCCATGTGGGGGGAAACAAGTGCTGCCACCTCTCCCTCCTCTCAGGAGGGGGTGAGACTCAGGGGGGAGTCAGGAGACTCACTGCATTTTTTTCTCCTTTCCCTAGGAAACGGCTACATCGAAGGCAAAGAGCTGGAAAAC
The DNA here is from genome assembly GCA_038090715.1 of Florisuga fusca. NCBI lineage: Eukaryota > Metazoa > Chordata > Aves > Apodiformes > Trochilidae > Florisuga > Florisuga fusca. Next base: position 1,402,665 of record JAAWXA010000018.1, on the reverse strand, counting down.
TTCTTCCAGGAGCTGGAAAGTGCGAGGAAGGGGGCGGGTGTGGTAAGGGGCTCTCCTGGTTTTGCTCCCCCCTTCCCTCCTGCTGGAGGCTTTGGGAGGGAGGAGGGGGGGGTTAAATGTTCCCATCCCCTGTCCTTACTGGCAGGACTCCAAGAAGGACAACTTGGGTGACAAGATGAAGGAGTTCATGCACAAGTATGACAAAAACTCGGATGGCAGAATTGAGATGGCAGAGGTGAGTGGCCTGGCTGGTCCTGGGAGGTTTCTGTTCCCCCCCCCCGGGGATGCTGATGGTCGTCCCATATTTCCCCTCCTGTGCCC
>JAAWXA010000018.1:1369104-1401359 GCA_038090715.1 Florisuga fusca | reverse complement strand
AGAGGGGGTGGGGGAAGTGTTTTGTTTTTGTTATTTTTGTCTCTTCTTGAGTTTTTCTCGTTTACCAAAGACCAGTTTGCAAATAAATTCAAGTACTGCTAGATCCAAGTCCCTCTTTCTGCATCCTGTGGGGAAAAGAATGAAGCTGGGGGGGTGGAAAACCCCCAGGGACAGAGTGCAGGTGGGCTGCATACACCCTGTATGACCCAGTAAAGCCCAGTATGGCCCTGCGGAGTCCTGCGCAGCCCTGTGCAGCTCCATATGGCCCAGTACAGCCCAGTATGGTGCAGTCCAGCCACCTCTGTCCCAGTACAGCCCACTGCAGCTTGCCGTATCCCATTACATCCCAGTCCAGACCCCCATAAACCAGTGCCACCCCAGTACTGACCAGTGCAGACCCCCTGATCCCAGCAGAGTCCAGTACAGCCCGGCACAGCCTGGAACTGCTCGGTACTGCCCAGCAGAGCCCAGCACAGCCCAGTACTGCCCAGTACAGCCCAGGACGGGTCGGCACAGCCCGGCATACCCCGGCACAGCCCGGTTCTGCCTGGTACAGCTTGGTACAGCCTGGTTCTGCCCGGCACAGCCCAGTAAAGCCCGGCACAGCTCGGTACAACCCGGTACATCCCGGCACAGCCTGGCACTGCCCGGTTCTGCCCAGTACAGCCTGGCACTGCCCGGTACAGCTCGGTACTTCTCGGCACAGCCCGGCACAACCCGGTACAGCCCGGCAGTGCTCGGCACAGCCCGGCAGTGCTCGGTACAGCCCGGCAATGCTCGGTACAGCCCGATACAGCCCGATACAGCCCGGCACAGCCCGGCACAGCCCGGCAGTGCTCGGTACAGCCCGGCACAGCCCGGCAGTGCTCGGTACAGCCCGGCACAGCCCGGCACAGCCCGGCAGTGCTCGGTACAGCCCGGCACAGCCCGGCACAGCCCGGCAGTGCTCGGCAGTGCTCGGCACAGCCCGGTCCGGGTCGTGCGGCGCGGCTGCAGTGAATCCTCCGGTCCGCNCCCCCCCCCTTCCCAAGCACAGACACCAGGAGGCGGGGCGGGGGGGAGGGCACCGGGGTGCAGCGGGAACGGGGGCACCCGGGGCACCGAGAAACAGGGCTTAGGGCACGCAGGGCACCGAGAAAGGGGGATGGGATTGTCCTGTGCATCAAGAAACGGGGCCGGGGGCACCCAGGTCAACGGGAGAGGGGCTGAGGGCACTGAGGAACGGAGCCGGGGGTTCCTCTGGGGAACAGGGCACCGGGAAAGAGAGATGGGATTGCCCTGTGCACAAAGAAACGGGGCTGGGGGCATCCAGGGCACTGAGAAACGGGGCTGAGGGCACACAGGAACGGGGCTGGGAGCACCCAGGGCACCGAGAAAGGGGGTCGGGGGCACCCAGGACACCGAGGATTGGGGCTGGGGGTCCCCAGTGCCCCGAGGAACAGGGCTGGGAGCACCCAGTGCCCCGAGGAACAGGGCTGGGATTGCCCTGTGCACCAAGGAACGTGGTCAGGGTGCTGCTGTCGATGTACATCAGGGTGCGAGGGTCCCCGTGTGCTGTGACACGGAGCTGGGGTGGTGGGAACCATGCAGTGGGGCTGGGGGGATCATGTGCACCCAGAAACGGGGCTGGAGACCCCCTTGTGCAGGGTGCAGCGGGGCTGGGGTGCTGCTACTGGTGTTGCTCTGTGCAACAGGGACCCCGTGTGCTGTGAACTGGGACTGGGGTCCTGCTGGTGGTGTGCAGGGGGGGGACACTGCTCCCCCTCATGTGGTGAGACCAAGGGCACCCAATGCAGCATGGAAAGGGGCTGGGGGGGGGTGCTGTCAGGATGCAGGGGTGTCCCTGCCTTCAGGGGTACCAAACCTGGCATGAGCAGGATGGGAGCAGGGAGAACCAGTGAAGAACCAGTGAAGACCAGTTCAGCACTAGCAGCTCCAGACTGCAGTCTCTGAAGCCAGAGCTGCTCTCCAGACTCCTGGCCCATGCTGACTGGGGAGGCTTTAAAGAACAGCTCCTTTCCCTTGCTGGAAAGCAGTGAGATTTTTATTTCCTCATTACAGCACAGAAAGGTTGTTAGGTATTGATTAATGCTGCGCTGTCCAGCACAGCCTCTGCCTTGTGAAATACTCTCATCCCAGCTTCTTCCCAGGCTCTGCTCAGTCAGGAGGTAGGAAAAAGCCACCTGGAGCTTTTGTTTCCTGCCCTTGGAGTGTGGCTGGCCAAAGGGAGTGCTTTGCTTTCCTCAGGCTTGTTACACAGCAAACTGTGAATGCCCAGACTGCATCAAGGTCACCTAAAAGGGATGAGATCACCTGGAAGGGGTACAGTCCAGCCCTGGAGTAAGGAAAAAACCCTCTGTGCACAGCCCAGAAAAAAAAGTGACTCCTTATCCTGCAGCAGGGGATACCAAGCAATGCTGAGCTGTTTCTCTTTCCCTCAGCACCTTCACGTGGTGCTGAGCTGTTTCAGCTGCCCTGTGCTGGGAAGAGAGGTGAAGAGATCTGGAATGGTTAAACTGTCTCCCTTGACATGCACATGCTGAGGTGATAAGGCTGCTGGTGGGTCACCAGACAGCTATTTTAAGTGCTCTTCTTGGTGGGAAGCTTCCTGAAGCTGCCTGGGCAAGGAAATTTTTAGGCTTGAAAGGCTGATAGTAGCCAGCAGCCACTACATTGTTGTTGTGTAAATATTTGCTTGTAGCTGTGGTGTCTGCTCTGCTCCTGCTTGCTAGGAGGATTTGGCAGAGCTTTTGAAATCCAGTCTCTTACTCTGCTGGACCTTAGGGAACATGGATTGGCCTCTTCACAATGGAAGCCTTTCTCTGGACTTGTGAGCTTCCTCACCTCCAGGAGATCTTGCTTTTCTGGGCTTGGGTGGAGTCTGTGAGCACATTCTGAGGTGTCTGCAGCTTGGGCCACGAGTTCCACCATAGTTTTGAAAGGTGCTGCTGGTTTGTGCAGTTCCTGGTGCATTTTCCTACCTTCTGTCTGTCACACTGTGCTTGCTGCTGTGCATTAAGGCAGCTCAGGAGCCTGGCTGAAGGATCCAGGGACTGCTTGAGTGTCTGCTCAGCATCTCAGCTCTGCCTTGGCCACCTGTGTCCAGGTCCCATAGCTTGGGAATGTCCTTTCCTTGGCTCACATCAGGTGTCCTTCAGGTAGTTCAGCCCCAGCTTTAACCACCTTGATGGAGTTTTCTCCACTGGAACACCTCCAGCCTGGCAGAGAGGATGTGAATTTTATAACTTTGACCTTTATCTAAGGCCAGTGCTCTTTTAATTGCTGGAAATAAAATCTAGCTCAGCAGAGGGGTGACAATGTTACAGTGACAGAGGTAGTGGTGTGGCAGGACGTGTGGCCTCAGATTCCTGCTGGCTCTCTTCTCCCAACCCCCCCAGCTGGAAAGCTTTGCCTCTGTGATCTCTTGGATATCTTGATGGGTTTGGACAACAGCCTGGACTTTTTTCTCCTGCCTCCCTGAAAGCTCACCTCCCTGGAAAGAGCAAAGGAATCTTTCTTTGGCCTTCACCTGAAGATCTTCAGGCTGATAATGGGAAAATCAGTCCTAACCCTACCCTTTGCTGCCTTAAGCTGATGAAAGGCCAGCTCAGAACAAAAGCACTTATCTCTCAGGAGTGCTGCAGCTTAACTAAATGCCTGCAGGATCAGCATTAATTGCAGCAGTAATGAATTAATAGTCCAGTGACCTGCTTAAGTGTTTGCAGGATCAGGGCCTAAATAACCCAAAGGCTTGTAAGCTGCTTGGGGAAAAGCCTGGCACAAAGGAGGTGCCATCACCTTCTCCCAAGCAGCACCTCCTGAAAATAGATGGTCAGGCTCCTGCAGCCCTCAGCATCCAAATAATCTGGGAGAAGGTGAGCTGCAGAGAGACACACTCCTGGCCAGAGCCTCCTTCTCTCTTCCCCTGCCCCTCCATTGCCAGGAAGGTGTTGGGCAGAGCCTCTTTCTTTCTTCCCCTGCCCCTCATTGCCAGGAGGATTTTCCAAAGCAGTGTTCTCCTGAACCTGTGGATCTTGGCCGTGCTGCTCCCATCCTGCCAGCCCCAGTCCCTCTGCAGGGTGTGTGCTGTTGGCACAACTGACTCAATCCTCCTTTCTAAACTCATCCTGAACTTACCCAGAGAGGTAATTAAGGGTTGTTAGTGGTCTAGACAATTCTGAGCCCATCTTCCATTTTTAAACTACCCAAAGATGGCTCTGCATTGGGTGTCTTGGCTGTCCTTTTTCCCACAGAACTTGTCAAGAGGAGAAATGGAGGCTTTTTATCTGGAAATACTGTGCTGGTGGGAAGAACAGTTAAATCTGAAGAGGGCTGGTTCTGTTTGAGGTGCTAAAGAGATGCAGTCTCCACACACAGGCAAATGGAAAGGTTTGGGACAGTGCCTGGGTGATGCTGGGAGTCAGGATGCTCAGAGCTACCTGGAGTCATCATCTTTAATAATTTTTTTTTTGTCAGGAGGGAGCTGTTGCAGCCATAGCCCTCTGCCAGGGGGGCTAAAAACCACCACACTGCTTCTCTTGCACAACACAGGAGCCTGCAGAGCTCAGATGTGGGACTGGGCAGAGGCTGGAGCCAAAGAGAATGAGGGGTTTCTTTTTATAGCATGGTCTGTTGTGCCCTTGGCATTAAGGGAGCCCTCAGGATGTGCTGCCAACAGGGCAGAAGCAGGTGTGTGGGTGGCAGGGTGGCACAAAGCTCCTCCTCACACAGGGAGGTTTCATGCTTGACAACAAGGGAAGGAGCTTGTCACTTGTGTCACACGCTGGTGAGAAAGAGTCCTTCTGCCATTCCCAAGGAAACAGTGTTGGGTGACAACAGGCTCATCAAGTGAGACATTTTCTAGGGCAGGGAGGGAGAAATCCCTTCCCTGCCTCAGTTAGCACTGGAGGCAAAGCAGGTTGGTTTCCAGGAGTTTGGAAGAGGCTCCGGATTTGTGCTCTCTGCAATCACTGGGGTCTGGCTGAGGTCCCACTAAGCTACACAATCCCACCTCTGGCCTGGGAGGAGGTGGCACTTGGCCAGAGTATGAGGGGTTAAGGCTCATGTGCTGGGGCCTTTCTGGTGTCTGCAGCTCAGGACAGCAGAGCCAGTCCCAGGCTGGAAGGACTTGGAGGGCTCGGGCATCTTCAGGCAAAGGGAACTGAGACTCTTCACCTGTTCTGCATTGTAAGGTGCAGTGCTTAGAGGAGTTGCTTAAAGGATCAAAGAGTTTAAAGGAGTCTTGTTTTTTCACCCCTGGACAGTTATCTTACCACTGTTTGTACCTTTTTCAGTGGTTAAAGACCAGATTTTCCCTTTGGATTTTCTCCCTGCCCCAGCTTCCAACCCGAATTCTTAGCTTCTTTTTTTTTTTTCCCCCTTCAGCTCATGGTGGTCCCACGTAGAGATGGGTCCCCCCGACCCCATCCTGGGGGTGACAGAAGCTTTCAAACGTGACACCAATTCCAAGAAGATGAACCTGGGTGTGGGGGCATACCGGGATGACAACGGGAAGCCCTACGTCCTCAGCTGCGTCCGCAAGGTGAGGAGGGGATAAAACAGGGAACTTGGGTCTTATCCCCATCCAGTTAAATCCAATTTGTTGCCCATTTCCACAAGCTCTCCAGCTCAGCTGCCTTCTGAACTTCAAAGGTATTTCTGATGTTCCCCAGGCCAGCCCACACGGGAGGGAAGAGCTGACATTGTCCCCTTCATGGATTAGTCTTAGAAATTCCGCTGAGCTGCTGTTACCAGTTTCTCCATAAGCCAGACTGAAGCTCCAGCCCAGGGAGCTGGATGTGGATGCTGCCCTTGAGGGGATTAAAGAGCCTTTCAGGGTTGCAAGCATAGAAATAGACCACCAAATGGGAAGCAGCTGTCACAGACTGACTGGCTGGTCTCCTGGGCAAAGGGAGGACACGTTGTCCACGTTTCTCCTCAGGGTGGGGTTTAAAGCCATCCCTTGCCCTGGCTCTCCCTGGGTCAGGGCATACTGGTTCTGGGTTATGGCTGGGGAGCTTGCAGTCACAGGAATGGTTCCCTGGTGGTATCTGAATGCTGCCAGGGTCCATCCTCTTGCCCTGGCAGTGCAGGAGGGGTTCCTGGAGTGCTCCAGATGTTGCTGTGTTTTACCTGAGTGTGGCTTTTTGTCTGCTGTTCTCACTTCTGTTCTCTGATCCTGTTAGGGTAGGGACTTGAACTGGTTTCTGATGCTTGGTCTGTTTGAAAAGTAGAAATGAACAAAACTGGGAGGTGCTGTGAAGAAGGGTTGGGTGAGCTACCTTCCAGACAGGCTGCTTTCAAAATTGCCAGGGGTTTCTGGATTTAATTTTTTTTTTTTTTTTAAACTTGATCCATTGAGTTCAATAACACTCCCAGCATGACAAGGGCCTGCAAATGGCTTGCTGCCCTCCCTGCTTTGGGGCTGTCTCCCTGTGTAGAGACAATCTCTGCCTCCCAGCAAGGGGCCACACTTCCTGCAGGACAACTCACACTTGGGCAAAGCAACACGTGTCCCCGTGCAGCAGCACTGGCTCATCACGGGCTGGAAGCTCTGCTCTCCTCTGGCAGTGGGTTTCCTGGCTCTGCCTTCCTTGCTGAATGTGTGTTGTACTTCCCAGGCAGAGGCCTTGATAGCATCCAAGAAGATGGACAAGGAGTACTTGCCCATTGGGGGGCTGGCAGATTTCACCCGGGCATCAGCAGAGCTGGCTCTGGGGGAAAACAGCGAAGCGTTCAAGAACGGACGGGTAAGCAGGGGTGGGCAGCAGGGGGTGGGCAGTGCTGGCTTGGCCCCTGGTTGATAGGAGGGTGCCCATGTAGTGGAACAATTGGCAGGGGTCTCGTGCCTCTGAGTTGCAAGCTGGCTCAAAGCAAACTGCTTCTCCTGAAGGCTGGGGTGAAGCAGCCCTTCCTGAGGAGGGAAATAACCACGCCTTGGGAAGAGCAGCTCCAGTCTCCCTTCCCTGCAGCTGGAGTTGCTGACCCACATAGTCCCCTCCAGCCTCATGTCCCTCTTTGGATGTTAATGGTGAGGTAGGGACCGAGACTGATGGCTGCTCAGATTCATGTCTTTGTTTCTTCCCTTGCAGTATGTCACCGTGCAGGGTATTTCTGGGACTGGATCTCTGCGAATTGGAGCAAACTTTTTGGTGAGTCCACGGCCAGGGGGGGAAGGAAAGGACATCTTGTGACTGGAGCTGAATCTTTGGGGGGGTTTTACCTGCCTGAATCTGTTCAAGCTGTATGAGCACTCTGTCTTTCTCTTGATCAGCAACGGTTCTTCAAGTCTAGCCGTGATGTGTACCTACCCAAACCATCCTGGGGCAACCACACCCCCATTTTCCGGGATGCTGGCCTGCAGCTGCAGGCTTACCGCTATTACGACCCCAAGACCTGCAGCCTTGACTTCTCTGGAGCCATGGATGACATTTCTGTGAGTTGCCTTTCATAGAACCACAGAATGATTTGGGTTGGAAGGGACCTCAGGTTCATCCAGTGCAACCCCCCTGCAGTCAGCAGGGACACCCTCACCCAGATCAGGTTGCTCAGAGCCTCCTCAAGCCTCACCTTGAATATCTCCAGGGATGAGGCCTCAGCCATGGGCAACCTGTGCCAGTGTTCCCCCATCCTCATGGCAAAGAACTTGTTCCTCACATCCAATCTAAATCTCCTCTCATTTAAACCATTGCCCCTCGTCCTCTCACTCCAGGCCCTTGCACACAGTCCCTCTCAGCCTTCCTGGAGCCCCCTCAGACACTGGAAGGTCACTATTGGGTCTCCCTGGAGCCTTCTCCAGGCTGAACACCCCCGGGTCCCTCAGCCTGTCCTCATAGCAGAGGTGTTCCAGCCCCCGGAGCATTTTCCTGTCCCTCCTCTGGACCCAGTCCCTCAGCTCCATCTCCTCCCTGTGCTGAGGGCTCCAGAGCTGGACGCAACACCCCGGGGGAGGTCTCACCAGAGGTTTGACTCTTACCACAGGTTTCACTCCTTCCTGCTGTACCTGGGGTACCCCAGGAGCGTGGCACAGGAGGTGAAGGTGACCTCCATCTGCAAACTGCTGCGGGAGTTCGCCCTGGAGTACCGCACCTGCCGGGAGCGCGTCCTGCAGCAGCAGAGGAAACGGGACACCCACCGCCAGCGCAACAAGACCCGGGGACGCCTCATCACCGAGGTGTGGGGACGCTCGGGGTGGCCAGAGTCACGCCCCCCCTGGGCAGTGTCGCCTCCCTCCCCCAGCTCCCTGACACACGCCTCTCCCCGCCGCAGACCGAGAAGTTCTCCAACATCACCGAGGCCGCCACGCCGCCCGCCCTGGTGTCCAGCAGCCCCGAGGAGCAGATGGAAGCGGGACATGAGAGCATGAAGAGCCTCCTGACCTCCCCCACCGATGCCCCTGCCCGCCGCAGCCGGGCCAGCCGGGGTAGGAAGGGGGTGGCAGTGGCACCTCCAGGTGTGCCCGGCTGGATGGCCACGGCTCATGCCAACATCTCTGTTGTCCCTGTGCAGGGACAGGGCAAGCCAGCCCGGCCCAGGGCTCGCCGGCCCAGGAGGATGTCCCCAGCTCCCCAGATGATGCTTCTGATGAAATCATGGACAGGCTGGTGAAGTCAGTGACACACAGTGCCAACCCCCGGCCCTGCCCCAACAAGGAGCGCAGGAGGTCCCGTGGCAACAGGAAGTCCTGTGAGTCCCATCCCTGTCCCCCTGCCCTGTCCTGCGTCTGTCCCCCTGCTCTGCCTCTGTCCTTGTACTCTGTCCTACCTGTGTCCCTGCCCAGATGCTTTTTTGTCCCATCTCTGTGTTCCTGCCCCCTTGCCCTCTCCCATCTCTCTCTGTCCCACCTCTGTGTCCCCGTCCCCAACCTGTCTCCTTCCACAGCAGCCACCCCTGACCTCCCAGGAGGTCTCTTGAGACCACACCATGCCCCCCCAGCCCCCAACCCCCCCATCATGCCAAGGCCACCACATCCAGGCAGGCACCCAGTGTCTGCAAGAAGGACATTGAGGGGCTGGAGCATGTCCAGGGAAGGGCAACGGAGCTGGGGAAGGATCTGGAGCACAGGTCTGAGCAGGAGCAGCTGAGAGAACTGAGCCTTGAGAAAAGGAGGCTGAGGGGAGACCTTCTGGCTCTGTACCACTCCCTGAAAGGAGGAGGTTGGAGCAAGTGGAGGGTCAGTCTCTTCTCCCAAGTAAGAAGTGATAGAAGAAAAGGAAATGGCCTCAAGTTGCACCAGGAAAGGCTTAGCTTGGGCATTAGGAGAAACTTCTGTGCTGAAAGGGTAATCAAACCCTGGCACGGGCTGCCCAGGGCTGTGGCTGAATCACCATCCCTGGAGGTGGTTAAAAGCCCATGTAGGTGTGATGCTGAGAGGCAGGGGTTAGCAGTGGACTCCGTAGAGCCGGGTTAATGCTTGGACTTGATGATCTCTTTTCCAACCCAAATGCTGACTCTGTGCCCACACCCCTCTCCCCGCAGTGAGGCGGACGCTGAAGAGCGGTCTGAGCGATGAGCTGGTGCAGGCACTGGGCCTGGGGCAGGCACCTGGCATGGAGGTGTGAGGGAACCCCCTGCCCCCCTCCAGGAGCCCCAGGGGAAGGAGGGATGTGGTGGCAGCCCCCCCTGCACACTCTGCACCTTCCCCTCTCTGGCCTTCAGCCGCAGGAGTGGGCAGCAGGGTGGGAGTGATGTCCTGGAGCTGCTCTGTGGTGGGCGGGATGGAGGATGCTCAAGTGCCCAGGAATGGAGCCTCGGGTTTCATCTTCTTGACAGTATTAGAGGGGTCAAGGGGCTGGACCCAGACCTGCTCTGGGACTTGGGTCTGGCCCGTGGCTGCTGTGGCAATAAAGTGATCTGACACACTGCCAGTGTCCCTTGTCCCTGCACCAGCTGCTGGTGGGCTGGGATGCTGGAAGCTCTCGGTGCCGAGGTGGGAAGGGGTGATGCTTCCTCCAGCATCCCTGGAGAAGCTGTCACCTTGGTCCCGAGCAAGACCTGCGTGCTGCCAGAGGTGTCCTAGGGTTGGCCCTGCGTGGGGGACCCTGCTGTCCCTGCCACACGTGGAGCCCTGAAAGGCCAAGGCTGTGTGGTAGCCCCAGCTGGGCTGGGACACCATCCCTCCTGCTGCAGCCTGGGGCAAGCATTCAGCTGCAGCAGCCAGCCCTGTGGCTGGCAGGCACCATCGTCCCTCCTGGGGCCAGCCAGGACACCCAGGGGGACACCACCAGAAGGAGCAGGGACAGCTGCTAGGCTCAGAGCCACACACTCAAGGGCAGGAGCAACAGCTGGAACGTGAGGCCATGGTGCTGTAAAATCAAGAGCATCTCTCTCAAACCTCCCCTTTTCCTGGGGGATTTCAGCCAGGCCAGGACCTGGTTCTGAGGATGTCTCCTTCCTGGAGTGGGTTCACGTCACACATCAGCCACCTTGTCCCCTGCAAAACTGACCCTGGCCAAGCTCCAAGCCTTGGAAACATCTCCCTGTGCTTGGCTGAGCTCAGCTGCCTTATCATGTCCATGCTGTCCCTGTAGGGCCTGGGAGACAGTCAGGCAGGAAGATGCCACCTCCTGGCACATGTCACTCCAGGCACAGGTTAAACCCCATGCTCCCTGCAGGTGCTGGATGGTGAGTGGGCACCATCCTGGGCCTCCCCCTCTGCCAGCTGCCACGCTTTGGCCACTGTCACCCCTGGCAGAGGCAGGTGAGAAGGATGGCATGTCATCCATCACAGCAGCTCCACCAAGGCACTGCCTGCAGCCCTGAATCCCGTGCAGCAGGTCTCTGTGGCTTTCAAGGAATGAAGAAAAACTCCACCGGGCAGGGCAGTTCCTTTCTCCCAGCCCACTTCTGCCCAGGGCTGTCCCTGTCCTGCAAGGCTGGATGTGCAGGTCACCTCGGAGGGGCCAGGCAGTGCCAGCCCACCCCAGCTTGCAAGGTGCCTGTGATGGTCCCAGGTGGCTCTGAGGACAGTGGGATGCCATGCCAAGAGATGCAGGAGCCCCAGAGGTGCCCCAAGATACGGTCCAGCTCTTCTCCCCTCTGGGTACTTGTCTTGGGTTCCCAAAGAAAGGGGAAGAGGTCACGGAAGGTGACATTGAACCACTCAGGCACACAGCAGGAAGGAGAAAAGGGTCAAAAAGCATCTGCCAGATCCCCTGCACCCAGTACCCAAAGTGACATCAACATGTGACAGCTCTAGGACTGTCACTCCCAAGGGCTCACTGGGGGAAACTGAGGCAGAGTGCCTGCAAATACCCACCCCCTGAAGGGTTTGGTGGCGCTGGGGGTTGGCTGTGTCCTCTGCCAAGGCCTCCCAGCCCTGTTAGTTTTCCTTTTTTTCCAGATGGGTTTTTTTTGCAGCCTTGGTGATATTTCCAGGATGCCCGACCCGGCCCCAGCACACGCTGCCCTTGAGCGGCGCCTGAAGTGCTTGGCTTGGCCACAGCACAAGTGGCTTATGCCAAAAAAAGGGGGAAGGTGAGGGGGTGCTGGGAGGCCAGAGACTCCTTTGGGGCTTGGTGGGGACCCGAGGTGCGTGTGTGGCATCAGCAGAGCCAGGGTTGGGGTGCTGCACCCCCAGGAGGATGCTGCAGGCGGGGTGAGGTGACTGTGCCACCTCCCTCCAGCCCTGACACCCCCTGTATGGCTCCTGCCCACCCCAGCCCGGGGCCACCATCTGTGTCCTGCTGCCACCATCTGTGTCCTGCTGCCACGAGGGGGCACGGCAAGGCCACCTTGCACACGGCGGGGCCACCACAACGATGCTCCGCGTCCTGACACTCCTTGGGTGCTCGGGTTGCTGCTTCCCCCTCCCCGGCCCCCCGGAGGGGGCTGCACCCCGCTTNCCACGTCCTTGGTCCCCGCCGCCCGTCTGGACGAGCTCCGTCCCCGCAGCGCTGGTCCCTGGCCCCCATCTCACCCTGGCCACCTGCCAGGCAGGAAAGGGGGGGAGCAGGGGACAGCAGGGACCAGCCCGGCCCCGCTCGCTGTCACGTTTCCCCTCTCGAGTAACAGCTTGGCGGTGGGGACCCTGGAGGAGATTCCCTGCCTCTTCCAGCCCACCCTGTCCGTGGGATGGCCCAGGGAAGGGTTTCCCCTGCTGCCATACTCCAAGGCTGGCTCCAGCCTGGTGCCATGTTGGAAAGTCCCCAGGTTCTGGGGGGGACCACCTGCGGTCCTGTGCTGGTTGCCACCACAAAGCCCAGGACCACCTCGCACAAGAAACACTCTTCCCATCAGGGACAGCAAGACTTCACCCTTGTTCATGGGCTGAAGACATCTGGAGAGCTTTTTGTAAGCCCTGCTGTGCTCTGGCCACCTTCCAGGAGCACCAGGAGCACCTGCCCCCCCACCTCGATTCCTCCTCCTTCCTCAGATGGAGGACTCCTCCTCTACCTCCCAGCCCAAGCCTCTTAAGCAACCTGGGGCTGCTGACATGCTCTGCTCTGCAGCCAGAGGCATGGGACAGGAACCAGGTCACAGCTGCCATGACCTACTGCCCTCTCCCCTGGGGACAGAAGCAGCAGGATGTCACTTGGAGGGTGGCCCAGCCAGGTTCCCTTGGGATCTGCCTCCTGGCAAAAGGGAGCCCCATTTTCCTGTCCCCCATGACCCGAGCATCAAGGTGGAGGCCCCGTCAGGAGCACAGAGGTGGGAGGGTGACACAGGGCTGGCAGAGCAAGCCTGGCATGGGCACTGAGTGCTTGAGGAGGTGGGGGGCAGCGCACCAGGCATCAGCAGAGTGGGGAGCACTCTGGAGCTGCACGGATGTCTCCTGGCTACCCCCAAGGAACAAGGTCCTTGCAATCCCAAAGCAGCTTTTCTTTGGAGAACTGTGGCTGGTGAAGAGGCTGGCGTGGTCATGTGTGTGTCAGGGGGCACATGGTGACACGGGCTCTTCAGCAGGGTGGAAAAGCTCAAGGTCAGGTTGGGGAAGTGACTTCCCAGAAGGTGAAACATCTCCCGAAGCCATGAAGGCAGCTGGAAGTGGAGATGTGTTTGGTAAATAGCTGGCGATCCTGCACAACCTGAACAGAACAAGTTGGAGGCAGGAATTTTCCAAAGACATGGGGAATTTGCAAAGAGCCAGATCTGGGGTCAGTGCTCTGCTGGATGCTCCAAGCTGCTGGCAATGCTGTCCTTGGGGAGCAGCCCTGGGAATCCCCAGATCCCATGGCAGGAGCAGAGAGGTCCTGCCAGGGGCTGGGCAGAAGTTGTTCCTGTGCCCACCATCCGGCCAAGGTGAGTGGAAACCCCCCCAAGGCCTGGGACTCAGGCTGATCCCACTAACGTGGCTTCAGATACAGGGAATGATGGGCATGAACAGTTGTTGCCTTTGGTTTACAGCAGCAAAACACAAAGAAAATCCCAATAAAAAGTCCTCAGTCACAGGCTGAAGTAAGTTGGAAAGAAAGGATGGAAAGTCTAGAGGGGGAAAAATCCCAGCACAAAAGGTTAAGGTGGTTCCTTAGGTGGCTGAGGCACAGCTCGTGTCATGGCAAGTGCCTCCAGGCTGGGTTTTGGTAGACCCTGCGTTTGGTTTCCATGGTCTGGGCTCAGAGAAGGATCACAGGGATGTTCAAGCATTGGGTGCTGGAAAGGTCTCCAGGCACTGAGGCTGGTGTAGCTGTACTGCAGCCACCTGAGGATCTGTCCCCCCCCAGTGAAGAAAACCATGGTAACAGGGAGCTCCTCCTCCAGCAACCAAGTCCAACCAGAAACAGTAGAACAGAGCAAGTTCAGTGACAGGACACAAATATTTGGTGCCAGGAGAAATTAATCACTGTCCTGTGCATGACACTTTGGGTCAAAATGAGAGTTAATTCCAGGCAGTGCAATGTCCTCCATCACCCCTGAACTGTCTCCTGCCCCAGACACCAACAAGGTCCCATGTCTCACGTCTTCAGCATGGAGAAGGATGAGCCCACATCGTGCTTTGAACACCTGGTGTGGGAGAGAAGGAGCTCCATCTGCTTTAGTTAGAGAGGGACATTTCCAGCATCCTCTTTCCCATGGGCTCTAAGGTCCATGGAAGGTACCCAGCCCATAAGTGACATCCGAGGGGTTCCAGCCCCGTGGTCCCCTGAGTCAACTGCTCCCAGGAAGGACTGCACCCTGCAGCCTGTGTGAGGAAGTAAGCTCTGGCACGAGTCTCCATCAGAGCTGAACAGACAAAAGTGCCCTGTTAGGATCTCACCTGGGTGGTGTTTCCAAAGGAGATAATAGCCGTGGTAGAAGGATTAGCTGTTTTGGAGAAGATTAAGTACCTTGTGGGAGCAGCATGGATGAATCACATCCCTCACGGGCTTAAAGCCCCTGGAAATGGCTCATGGCACTTCAAAAACAATGTCATGAATCTTCTGCAGATGAGATTAGGGAGTGGAACAATTATCTCAAAACCTGTTAGTCATGGGAGGCTCCACCAAGCTGGTGGAACAGCCCTGGGCAAGGGAAGCACTAGGAAGATCTGGAGTCCCCTCTCCCCAGGGACCTGTGTGAGCAGCCCCACACAAAGGGTGGGCGAGGTGGCTGAGGTCGAACCAGCCCCACTTCCCCTGAGAAAGGTGACCTGTAATTAACAGAACAGGCACAGAAGAGCTCAGAGTAGGTCAGAAGGTAATGGGGCCATCACCAGCGTTTCCTCCCGGCGCAGTGCGGCTGGGAGGCACCCGCCGGGGTTGAGCAATGAGCAGATCAACAAGGCCAGGCACTATCTTCAAGGGAAAAGCCACCAAGGTCACCCTAACTGCACGCCAGCTTTTGGGGGGGGGAGAGCTGGGGAATGGCCAAGGCTGGCAAAGGGTGCCGACCACTTGGTGGGAGCATCCTTGAAAAGCCCTGGTGTGGCCAGCAGAGCACACCACAGAGTCATGGGATCCCAGACTGGCTTGGGTGTGAAGGGACCTTAAAGATCACCCAGTCCCAACCCCCTGCCATGGGCAGGGACACCTCCCACCAGCCCAGGTTGCTCCAAGCCCCATCCAAGCTGGACTTGGACACTGCCAGGGATGGGGCAGCCACAGCTAAACCTTGGCTATTATGGCTATCCACATGGCTAGCCACAACCCATCTGGAGGTGTCCTACAAGAAGGGCATCCTGAGACCACGTGTGAGGAGCTCGGGAAAGGATGGATGAAGGGATAACCAACCCAGCCCTCAAGGAGAGGCATGAGTTCACACTGTGACTTGGAAACGGCCACCTCAGCCCTTGCTGACACACCAGCATCAGTATGGACTCCACATTCTGGCTACATATCCCTCACCCCAGTCCCTCACACGCCCCAGCAGCTCTGGATCAGGATCATAAAATCACAGAATCTCTCAGGTTGGAAAAGCCCCTTGGGATCATGGTGTCCAACCATCATCCCTACTCTAAAAAGTTCTCCCCCAACACCACATCTAAATAACCCTTAAGCACATCTAAGGACAGTGACTCCACCAGCTCCCCAGACAGCCTAGTCCAGTGTTTGCCTTTTTTTCTGTGAAAGTTTTTTTCCTAATGTCCAGTCTAAACCTACTCTGTTGCAGCTTGAAGGTGCTCCACATCTCTGGAAAACAAACTTTCACCAAGGGCATTTTTCAAGCCCTGGGGAAGTAATATGGGATGGAGAAGTTTAACAGTCTTCTGTTAGGATCCTAAAGTGCCCCGAGGCTCTGCTTTGTGGCCACTGGGCCACATCAGTAGCCCAGTGCTGCAAGTGGATTCCTGCGGGAGAGCCCACGGCCGTGCTGTTGGGAACATCCTTCCTCCTCCTCTTCCTCACCGGCATTCCCGGCATTCCTCCAGCTGGAAGAGCAGGGCTGCGAACCCAGCCGGGTCCCACAGCCACACCCCGGTCAAACCACCTCAGCCTGTTTGACACAGGAGCTCTGCGGAGCTGCCACCAACTGCTCCTGGTGAAATCTGTTTTTCTGCCAGTCCCACGGGGGGTGTTTCCAAGAAGGATGGTGAAGGCATCATCCCTGCCACCACCCCCACCCTGCCTGGTGACACAGGGACACTGGGCACCGGTGGCAGAGCCTGGTTCCTCTAGGATTGGAGTCCAGCGTTGGTCCTGGCACACAGAAGCATCTCCCCCCCCTTCCTCCCCCCCCAACACCGAGGGCACCGGGGGTCAGTCCCATGGCGAGGGCTGGTGGGGCTGGGTGGCAGGGACGCACCAAGGATCACCAGGTACAACGACTTGGTGAAACATTAAAGGTGCTTAATGAGGTGAGCCCAGCGGCAGCAATTACCCTGGGTAATAACCCTGGCAAGGGGAGGACTTTGCCCCCCCCGGGGCTGGGGAGGTGCAGGGAGCTCCTGCCAGCACTCACCGGAGCTGGCACAGACCCGGCACGGGGCTCCACACCAGCTGTGGCAAAGCCAGGAGTGGGGCATCCCCCACGGCTCCACCATACCATAGCCCTGGAGTAATGCTTGGCAGAGGGGGTGGCAGGGTGCTGGCTGCCCAGGGTGGTAAACCTACAGCAGGGCAGGGAGCAATGGTTCGGAATAACCCCCGGGGACATTAGCACAACATCCCAGGGTTCCTAGAGCAGAGCAGAGCTGGCAACTGGTTCACATCTCAGCAGCCTGCTCCCGGGGACCCAGGTGGCACCTGGCCCAGAGCCTTTATGGCACTTCCCTGGCAGGTCCTGAGGGGACACACCAATGTTGGGGCGGCCCTGGGGGAGGCTCTGCCCCGTGCTCCCCTGGTCCCAGCAGGGTGTGGGTATTGGTGGCACTGGTTCTGGCCCTGGCATCAGGCAGGGATGGACATGTTGCTCCTATCTGATGGGAATCTCCGCCGGGCACCGAACCAAGCCAGGGCCAGGCCAAATGAAACCTTGCTGAGCCGTGTTGAGCCATGGCATGTGGAGTTGTGAGGAACTGAGCAGAGCCAAGCCGAGCTGTGCCAGCCATGGTGTGGCAAGTCATGGCAAAATGAGCTGGAGCTGTGCTGGAGGTCGTGTGACACCTTGAGCCATGCTGAACCCAAGCCAAGCTGAGCTGATCTGTGCTGTGTCAAGCTGAGCTGAGCTGAACAGAGCCAAATCGAGCTGAGCTGTGTCTGGGTAGGTGCCACCATATCCTGAGCTGTGCTGAACTGAGCTGAGCCGTGTCAAGCTGAGCTATGCCCCCTTAGGTGGCACCATGTCCCGAGCTGTGTTAAGCTGAGCCAAGCGGAGCCGTGTCGGGCTGAGGGGTGCCTGCCCTGCTGGCATCACCTCCTGAGCTGTCCTTAACTGAGCTGAGCCGTGCCCAGCTGGCTGGCACAGTGTCCTGAGCCGTGCCGAGCTGTGCCAGGCTAAGCCATGCCTGCCTAGGTGCAGTGATAATTCTGAGACACGATGAAACAAGATGTGCTTACCGAGATGGCACCATGTCCTGAGCCAGGCTGAACCGAGCCGAGCCAGGGGGCACGATGTCCCGAGCCGAGCCATGCCATGCCATGCCATGCCATGCCTACCTGGGTGGCACAGTGTCCCGAGCCGTGCCAAGCCGAGCCAGGCGGCATGATGTCCCGAGCCGAGCCGAGCCGAGCCGAGTCGAATCGCAGGTACCCCGACCCCCAGCGTCTCCCGCCGCGCTGCCCGGTGCCGCTGCCCGGTGCCAGAGCCCGGTGCCAGAGCCGGTGTCGGTGCCCGGTGCCCGGTGCCCGGAGCCGATGCCGGTGCCCGGCTCGGGTCCGCCCGACTCCCATTGGTGGGGTTGGGCCGGGCCCCGCCCCGCTCCCCCCCTCCTGGGCGCTTATAAACGCGCCCGGCCCCGCCGCGCCCGNCTCAGCGAGTCAAGGAGCCACTTGCAGGCACCAACACAACTCCCTAGCGCGGGGTGACAGCAGGGACAGCCCGCCTGGCTCGGCTTGGACGTGGCGAAACGAGCGGGGTCCCCCCATCCCCCGGCCCCGGGTGTCCCCGCTCGTTTCGCCACGTCCAAGCCGAGCCAGGCGGGCTGTCCCTGCTGTCACCCCGCGCTAGGGAGTTGTGTTGGTGCCTGCAAGTGGCTCCTTGACTCGCTGAGCCCCGCGATGCCCGGAGCTGCCTGCCCTGGAGCCGGGGAGGCGGATGGGACACGTGGTGGGGCTGGTGCGGAGCCGCAGCGCCGGTGTGGAAGCACCTCGACCGGGCTCTTCTCCCATCCAGAGCCGCGCTGATTCCTAGAAAGCTTCTTGTGGCGTCTCTGGAGGCGACAGCAGAGCCGACGGGCTAGCCGGGGCTGGGCACTGCTGCCTCATCCAGGGCTCAGTCCCAGGAGCTGCTGGTGGCAAGTTGAGGGCGTTTCCCCTCTTTGTGGGAGCATCTCTGGGAAGAGCTGCTCCAGGCACAGAGCAGGGTCTGTGCTGAGCTCCCACATTGTGGCTGAATCTCTTTGGGATACTTGGTATGCGAGTACTTTTCCTGCTCCTTCCTCCCGGCAGCGGGACAGGAGGATGCTGAAGGCAGCCGGGGCCAGCAGGTGCTTTGCTGCGGGGCTGGGGGAGCAGACACGGGCTGAGGAGGAGGTGCTGGAGTCAGGGTGGGTGTTGCTGGGAGGGTCCTGCTGGCTCTGCGTGGATGCAGAGGGGAGAGAAACCCGTGGGCATGACCTAGGGGATGGGAACAGCTCCTGTGGATGGGAAACCTGCATCCTAGTGGGAATGTCTGGGGTGGGCTTGGAGACCCTCAAGCTGGAGAAGGGGGTTTGTCTTCTTTCCTAAAGAAGTCAGGTCTGGTGATGCTGAGTTGCTCTGGGGAGAAGCTGAGAGCCGGGTGCCCCATCCAGGGCTCTGTGGCACTGTTGAAAAGCTGGGGGGAGATCTCTCCAGAAGAGGAAGCTCAGAGGAGCAAGGCAGTGGATGAATGAATGATTGAGGTGAGTGAGGGTCAGGGCTGTGGCAGGGCAGGGCAGGGCTGCCTGGGGAGGACATGTCTGAGAGCGAGTGCTCACAGGTGCCCTGTGGCACACCGGGTCAGGCCAGCCCTGGCTGGGTGGCATTGCCCGTATAATTAGTGAGTCAGTGGCTGGAACAAGGTGTTCTTGCCTTGGTGTGTTGAGGTGACACCTCTGCAGCTCTGGTGTTTGCTCTTGGCTGTAAATACTTTGTGGTTTTACAGGTTCGAGGCGCGGGATCGGCGTTTCCTTGCTGCTGCTCCAGCAGGTGCTTGCCGAGGGCCAGATGCAAGGGCTGCTCTGGGACAGCATCCCTTGCTGCCGGAGTATTTGCATAGTAATTAGCCTGATTCTATCGCAGATTAATTCTGGACACCTCCTGGCAGCTGCGTGTTGAGTTGCTGCTGGTGTCTGATGAGTGCAGGAGGCAGCCAGGCCTCCATCCTCTTCCCTGTGGGGAGCAAAACACTGCAGATGGTGAAGTGCTGAGTGGAGTGCCCGGGGGTGCTGGGCATCAGTGAGGTTGTGTGAGGCCGGGGACTGAGCTTCTGCCACACTGGGTGGGTCAGCTAAGAAATACAACAAAGTCCCCTCCTCATGCCTGGATGGAGCAGCACAGGTCCCAACCCAAAAAACCCCAAAACATTTGAGCGTTGTTTCCCCTTGTCCATACTTCTTGGTTGCTGGCTTAATCCTGCAGCAGGGAGTTGCACAGGTCAAGCAGTGCTTACCTGGAGCAAGAAAATGTGGCTGTGGAGCTGCTGTACCTCCTGATCAAGGTGTCCCAGTCCTTCCAGCTGCCTGCTCTCCCAGACCCTCTGGGATCAACTCCAGGTTGAGCTCTGTATGTGATGCTCCAGCCCCATGTGCTGACCTGGACATCCAAACTTGGTTGATGGAAGGGTTGGAGGAAAACTGACTGTGCAGCTCAGTGGGAAAAGGAGCAGAGCAGATGTGGATGGAGCTGCTGACTGACCCCCCAGAAGCAGGGACTGGGAAACTGTGGCATTTCCCATGTGCAGCAAGTTTCCATTTCTGGTGTTGCACACAGGGCTGGGGGTTTGGCCAGAGCAGGGAAGGGCAGCTGCTGCCTGCTGCTGAAGGGGAGCAAGATATGCTGTGGTCTCCCAGGGTGCATCCATCCCTTGGGCTAGCAAAGTAGGTGGCCACTAGTCCCTGCTGTGCTGTGTTTAGCTGTGTCTGTGACCTTGGGGCTTTTGCATCCCAATGGTCTGGCTTCCCTGGGAGTGTGGCTGGGGGAGGAAAGCGTTAATGCTGCCTTCCTGGGGGAGGTCACAGCTGTTTGCACCGAGGAGAATGCCCTCCTGTTCGGCTGGGCTGGGAGAGGTCAGCCCCTGCAGGACAGATGGGATGAGGAGGGGAGTCAGGACTGAGGATGGGAGCGGAGATCAGCTGCTCCAGCCCAGGGCTGGGAAGGGGACTGCAGCCATCTCCAGCCACTCTGAGCCTGCCCAGAAGCCCAACATGCCTTGAAGATGAGACACAGGGTTTGGCCAGGCTGTGGGGATCCCAGCAGCGTGGGGCAGGCTTGGCACAGGCAGCTGCCTGACCCCGGGTTGCTCGGGCAGGGTAGCTGATACCTGGCACCCCTCACCACCAGGGTGAGGCAGGGCACCATGGGCTGCTGCTGCTTGGCCCCAAGGCTTGGGTTTGACCCAAACTTGAGCCTAGATCATCCTTTGGTCCTTGCAGTCTTAGCAGGTGCCTGTGCAATTTGGTGAGGAGTCCACAGGAGGGGTCCAACACCCCTGGGCTTGGTGTTCCCAGGTGGTGGAGGGATGGCCCCGAGCATCCCAGGACCCTGCAGGGCAGTGGGAGCCCTGCCAGTCCCTCTGTTGTGTGGCTCTGTTGTGTGACACTGCTTGGGGTGGCTTTCCAGACAGCCCACCCTCAAGTTTCCTCCAGATCCTTGCCCAGATGCAAAGCAGCCTGCAGACCCTGCCTGCCTGCAGGGTTTGGCCAGGGCAGAGGGGAGACCCGAGCTGTGTTGGAAGGTTTCAATTCTTACACTTGGATGAGAAGTCAAAATGAGTGAATCGTTGCTCTGTCTCTGAAGGTTGCACCTGAATTACATGGCTCTGGAATAACCCAGAGTCACAGGACTGCAGCCTGGGGGAGGGGATTTGGGTCTCTTGCCTTCTTGCTGCTCTTTGGTGCAGCCTCCAGAGCCAGGAGGCACCTGCAGAGCCATCTGTCCCCCAGCAAATCATCTTGGTGAACAAAACTGCTTGGAGGCTTCAGACCCAGGCCTGCAGTGTTCTCCTCACTCAGGAAAGCCAAGGTTCCCTGGTGAGGTTCTCATTACCATTGCATGCCCCATTAACCAGCTGAAACGGGTCAGAGCTTCAGATCCCACTCAAGGTTAAGGGAGGTTTTGCAACGTGATTGTAGGCAAGTGGAGCTGCAATGGACTCAACAGATGTTGGAGCATCTGGTGAGTGTGGCAGGATGGAGTGATTTGATCCAGATGTTGGGATTCTCACTCTTCTATCACAAAGGTGAATTGTTTTACTTGGTTAAAAAAAAGAGTATTGCTCCTGTCTGGACTATGGTGCTGTCTCTGAGAACTATTTTCCAGATAAATCCCAGACTGGTTTGGGTTGGAAGGGACCTTAAAGCTCCTCCAGTCCCAACCCCCTGCATGGGCAGGGACACCTCCCACCAGCCCAGGTTGCTCCAAGCCCCATCCCACCTGGACTTGGACACTGCCAGGGATGGGGCAGCCACAGCTTCCCTGGGCAACCTGGGCCAGGGGCTCAGCACCCTCAAATTAAAGAATTTCTTCCCCATCTCCAACCTCAATCTCCCCTCTCCAAGTTTTAACCCATTCCCCTTGTCCTCTCCCTACCCCCCCGTGTCCAAAGCCCTCCCCCAGCTTTCTTGTAGCCCCTTCAGATATTGGGAGGTTGCTCTGAGCTCNACCTCAGCAGCAGTTAGCATGTGCCTCAAGGGTGGTGCAAGGGCAGGCAAAGGTTTGAAATCCTTCTTCTTACCAGGAACTTCTTCTTTAGTGCAGTTGATGTTGCATTCATCTGCCACTACCTGGGACATGTGGAACATGGGTGCCCGAACAACCGAAACCTCGCTGTTCACAGTGCACCTGTAGTCTTTAAGGACATAAAATGTGCCAATTCCTATCAGCTGGACACCCTGGGAGCAGTGGAGGCAAAAAGAAGGAACAACTGTCAGTATCCAATGGCTTGTCAGAGCACAGGGATTGCTGCCTTGTGCATTGCCCACCCCAAGCCCACAAAGGCTCAGATGGGACACTAAAAAGCTCTGGAGAGAAAGCACAGAATCTGAGGCTGTTTTGTTCTTTCTCCTCTGCTCTGCTCAGGAGAACAAATAAATAAATATTTCCCAATAAATTGGGAAAAGTGACAGCAGAGCCAACACTCCTCCCATAGATATAATGAGAGGGATTAGCAACAGGGACAAAAACCTTTAAGCAGGTGCCAGAGTGTGGCCTTCCCATTCTGGAAGTGGAGGTCAGGGAAGACCCAGAAAGTGGTCAACACTTTCTTTGGCTTCCCCTGGGCTTTCGTTTTCACTGCAGGTGGCAGAGGAGCTGATCTGTGCCACGTTTGCTGCCAGCAGAGTTGTGCCAAGTGGCTGTGTCTGCTCTCAGAAGCAGTGGCAGTCGGTGGCACAGCATGGGCTGGACAAGGCAGATTATCAGAGGGGTTTCGTGGAGAAACATGATGCAAGACTCACTCTGTCCTGCACCAGGTGCTGTCTAATGCATCCAGACACGCTGTCCCAAATGAGAAGGATCTCTGGAAGGCAAGAGTGTGATGGGTCATGGTGCAAGTCAGCAAGCTCACCACCCCCTCAGCACCCTCTTACCCAAGGGGGTGATGAGTGAGATTAAAGGTGTTGACATCCCAGTTAGGACTGTGTAAAGTGATCCACATGACAGGAGATGGAGGGAACTGGGAATAGATGCCCACACCAGCAAGAGGATGGATGTCCACAGATGATGGGGGGGGGGCTCAGGGGACACCCAGGTATCTCCCCTGCAGGGACCACTGTCAGCCCTCCCTGTACTCATCCACTCCACATGGCCACGGTGGCTGGAAGCTCCCCCCACTCAGAAATCCCTTGGTGCCAGAGCCTTCCACTTGGGGAGCATGGAAAGCAGGGGCAGAGGAAGGGCCTCATGAAGAGGACCCAGGACTCCTGGATGCTGAGCCACGAAGGGATGATCAGACAGGGTTCTGGTTATACCCATCTGCCCTGCCCAGTCCTCCCCCAAAGGTCCCACAGCTACTTCAATAATAAAATTGTCTATAGGAAATGACCCCTGCAAGGCTCACCACCAACAGTGAGATTCTTCAGTGTTGGAAATGCATCTGGCCAAAGGTTTTCCATCTTTGTCCTCTTCCTCCCTCAGGGTTAACTCCTGTAACAGGAGGATGAGAAGGAAATGGCCCTGCCACAATTTCTGCCTCCTTCTCTAACTTCACCAAAGGGCCCCCTTCCATCCATGTGTGGGATGTCCCACTGTTACCCAGACCATGTCACAGAGGGACTGCAAGGGCCCTCCCAACCCATGGAATCATGGAATCATTGGAAAGGACCTTAAAGCACATCCAGTCCCAACCCCCTGCATGGGCAGGGACACCTCCCACCAGCCCAGGTTGCTCCAAGCCCCATCCCACCTGGACTTGGACACTGCCAGGGATGGGGCAGCCACAGCTTCCCTGGGCAACCTGGGCCAGGGGCTCAGCACCCTCAAATTAAAGAATTTCTTCCTCATGTCCAACCTCAATCTCCCCTCTCCAAGTTTTAACCCATTCCCCTTGTCCTCTCCCTACCCCCCCGTGTCCAAAGCCCTCCCCCAGCTTTCTTGTAGCCCCTTCAGATATTGGGAGGTTGCTCTGAGCTCACCTGGGAGCCTCCTCTTCTCCAGGCTGAACACCCCCAATCCCTCAGCCTGGCTTCCCAGGGAGGTGCTCAGCCCTCTTATAAATCAGGTGACTGAGGCATCAGGGGCTCTGGGGTGGGCAAGTCTGCTCCAGGGCATGGCCAGAGCAGTCTGTGTTTGGCACTGGTGCCAGTGGGCCTGCAGTGAGTTCAAGCTTTGTGCAGAGATGCTTGAGCTCTCCATAGGCAACTGCTGCTCTGCTCCTGGAGGTGCTGAAGCCAGGTCAGATACCCAGGGCCTTTCCCAGGCTAAGTGCAGGCTGTAAATCAGCTCATTCCCTGGAACAGCTCAGGTTTTTCCAGGATCTATTAAAAATTAACAGCAGAGACAACTGCTCCTCCAAGCTGAGGGGGGAGACAGGACTGAAACCAAACACCCAAACGTCAGCCCTGCTGTACAAGCAATGAAAAGAGGGGATGAAAAAAAAAAAAAAAGGCAATATTTAACTCTCTAGTCAGGAGTTTTAGCTTCTGGGAGCAGAGCAGGAAACCTGTGTTCTCTGCCTCTCTTTGCAGGGCTGAAGCTCTCCCCACGTAGCTCGAGGATTCTCCTTGCCCTTGCTGAGTTTCTGCAGAAATGGGTCCCTACCCCTGCTCACCACAGATGTTTGGGGAGATATGCTTGGTTTTTTTCTCACTTATCTCTTAAGTAATCTTTTTCATAGCCCACTGAAAACACCGACCTGTCAGGGTGGGTTTTTTTTTAGCAGTGTTCCCCAGCCCCAGTGAGCGTGGCTGATGAGGAGGCAGAGCTGGGGGAGAAGTTACAGAGTGCAGGAGAAGGGAGTTGGGCAGAGAAACCCGAGCTGGTTTGATTAGCACTCGGGGTTATGCAGGGACATGAGAGCAACAAAGCAGAGACTTCCCTGCTGAAATGAGATTGTCAGATGGGAACGGATGCTGATGGAGGGAAGGAGTGTAGGCAGTTGCTGCCCTCTAGCCCAGTGAGCAGCCCATCCTTAACGAGGTCTGGGATTGTGTTACCCACCAGTGAGGCTGGCTTCCCTCAAGCTGGGATCTGCTTGTGGAACAGCTGAGCTGCTTTACTCCTGGTAGTACCAGGGATGGTGGGCTTACCCAGTGAGGGTTTTGCTTGATGGGGTGGAGGGAGTCTTCAAAGTGCCTCCACCAAACCCAGGCAAGTGTTTGCCTTCTTGTCTTCTTGGGTAGGTTGAGATCAGTTACGAGGAAGAAATTCTTTCCTGTGGGGGTGGTGGAACCCTGACCCAGGCTGCCCCATCCCTGGCAGTGTCCAAGTCCAGGTGGGATGGGGCTTGGAGCACCCTGGGCTGGTGGGAGGTGTCCCTGGCCATGGCAGGGGGTTTGGAACTACAGGAGCTTTTAGAGTTCCTTTCCAACCCAAACCAGTCTGGGATTCTGTCACCCCAGCTGAGGCATCTTTGAATGGCTGCAGGGCTTTCACACCTCATCACCTCCCTGTGTCCCTCCTGCCATCCCAGGTACTCCTCTGGAGCAGCAAGGTGGAAGCCACCCAGGACCTTTGCACTCAGTGTGTTGCTATAGGGATAGTTTGGGGTGTTTTTCTTTTCACCTAGCCCAGCATATTCCTGTTAGCCACTTCTTCAGTTCTCCAGGCTGCTGGGCCTCTCCACTATCTCCAGTCCCTCTTCTGCCCCAGCCTGTGTGTGCTTCTACATGCAACAGATTTCTGCTTTCTTCCCCACACCCTCTGACACCCCCTCCAGTCCCCAGAGCTTTATCACCTCTCCTGCTGGGGAGCTGCTTCCCCTGGGATTCCTGCTTCCTGTGGGGCTGCCCTGGGATTTGCTGTAATCTTGAAAAGCAGTTTGGGGCTTTACAGGCTTTGGTGGGCTGATAACCCAGGGGTGCCAGATGGTGGGTGCTCCCCAGACAGGCTGGGGCTGGAGAGGAGGGATGTGCAGGTGAGCTGAGGTCCTGGAGGAGGTACCCACCCTGGGGTCTTCTGCAGAAGCCTTGAATGTCTGGCCTTTTCTTTCAAGCCTTTCTCTGTTTCTTGTGGTGGTCTTCTCGTGATAAGTCTCTCCGCTTCCACCAGACATACCAGAGCAGATTTGTCACCCTTTATCCCTTGTCTCCCCTCCAGTGATCTCACTCCAGTCTGGCATAAGCCTCATGTCATGCACATCTGCTTCTCATGGCCAAAGCCACCATGACTACTGCTTGCTCCTCTCCAGCATCCCAGTGACAAGCTGGACACAAGCCCTATAGCCTGAGCTGTGCATCCATCCCATGGTGAGAGCCTCCTCTGTGCTGGCTTCTGCCTGTGCTGTCCCCAAGCCCAGGGGCATGTGTGGGGTCCTTCAGCCTGTGTCACCATGGCTGTGTCCCAGCACATCAGCCTGGAGGGCCACCTTCCTGTATTATGGGGAAAATGCACAAAAAAAAAACCTTTTGATGCTCAAAATCTGACTCTGAAGAGCAGGAGGGTGAGGAGGGGACAACTTAAACTGGGTAGGAAAGGAACTGCTGTGGCTTGAGGTCGAGGTCTAAACAGCTCCATGCATCTCAAGAGCCAGCAGTCTTGGCTGAAGCACAAGTGGTACACACACAAGTGTTTTGCTCAGGCCCTGGAAAAAAATAATCTGAGCTCCACATGGATCTTGCAAGAGAAAACACAGTTGGTGCAACCACAGAGCCCATTGCCATGTGGGGATGGGCAGGGCTTGCACCTCTTTTTCTGCTTGCCTGGGCTTGTGGCAGTGTAGCAGGAGTTTATTTCTGTGATGCAGAGGGTGATGAGATGGCACCTTACAAGCAAAATAGAGTTTCATCACCAAGATGCCCGTGAACTGCTTCAACCCCACTGAAACCCCTGTAGCTCTGTTGTGGTATTGCAGACTTTGCCCTGTTTTGCATCATGGGCTTGCTCTGGAGTGATTTCTTTGGTCAGCACTGTCCCAGTCTGGCTTTGTCCTGGCTGGCACCCTGTGTCCCAGCCCCTGGTGACTTGTCCCCCTCTGTAGTCAGGGGGAAGCCTGGGGAGGTTGTGGCTGCCCCTCCCTGGAGGTGTCCAAGGGCAGTTTTGGGATGGGGGTTTGGGCATAGCCTGGTGTAGTGGGAGCTGTCCCTGCCCATGCAGGGGGGTTGGAACCAGATGATCTTTAGGGTCCCTTCCAGCCCAAACCACCCTGTGATTCTCTGGTGCAGTGGGTGCAGGGACAGCTCATCCTGCCCAGCCATTCCGGGCTCCTCCATGGCTGATCTGACCCACCATGTGGTGAGAGCTTCTCCTGGTCCTACTTTATTGTCCTGCCTAAAATCACCTTTCCTGAAGTGCCCAGGGGGGTGATGATTCAGGGTGATTTCTGTAGAACAGCTGAGCTTCCCTTCTGCTGCTGGTGGATGCCTTAGCCCTGCCTGTGGCAAACCTTGGGCCTGACCTGCTGGGACCTGAGATGCTGTCACAGGTAAGAGGTGGATGTGGAGCTTGGCTGGTGTTTCTCCAACCTGCTGGGAGCCCTTTGCAGCCTCTGGCTGCTCCCAGCAGATGTCCCAGACATGGCTTTGCTGCCACCACACTGCTCCCTGGGAGCATCTTCAGTGCTGCATTGAAGCTGTGGCTGGTGGAGCTTCCCAGCCTGCTTCTCACCCAGCCTGGTTCTCACCCAGCCTCTCACCAAGAGGACGTGTGACCAGCACAGAACCTCTTGAGCCATCCCTGGGCTCTGGAGGCCTTCTCAGTGGCAGCTGTTGGTGATGGATGGCTGTGGTGGCTTCTGGTGTCACATGCCTGGTTCTCCGTGTTCCCTTGGAAGGTGATTTATTAACCCAGTTGTTGCTGGAGCTCTTCACAGCTTCCTCTTCCCAGGGGGGCATCCCTCTCTCCTGGATTAGCTCTGATGTGGGCTGTGCCCCTTCCTGGGTGATGTCCTTGCTTTCTTTTCCTGCTCATCCCTGCCTTTGGGACGTTGAATCCTTGACTGCCAGAGTCTGGCTGCTCCTTTTCGGGGAGTCAGTCTCCCCTCAGTGGAGGTGTTTGCTGCTGCTGATCCCCTCCAGGCCCCAGTGAGTGACTGCTTCTAGGAAGTTCCCCGTGCCCTTTTTCTGCAAAACCCCAAAGTGTGGCCACGTTTCTGGGAGGAGCAGCAGTTCCTCCACCCCTCCTGGTCCCCAGCTGGCAGCAGCATCACTGCTGTGCTGGGGCTCTCCGGGCTGCTCTGTGTTCCCTCTCCAGCTGAGAAAGACTCCAGAGCTTTTGCACCTGCTGATGCAAGCCCTGAGGATGAGCTGAACAGGTCTGGGCTTACAGCCAGCACCGAGGCTGCCTCTGAGCTCCCAGGTGGGTCCAGACCTCCTCCAGCATCTCACCAGGCACTGGCTTTGAGCAGGAGAAGGTGGCTGAGGTCCAGCCTGGCTGCACTTTGGCAGGGGGTTAAGGCACCCGGGTGGCTTTTAGTGACAGTGATGGGGAGGGCTGTGAGTCCCCAGGCTGATGGAGCTCTGGGCTGCTCCTGAGTCCCCAGTGCTGAGGGATGGGAGCTGGAGGCTGCTCCTGAGAAAGGGGCTTTGACTCAGGAGCATCCGTGCTGACCTCGGGGCTCCTCTCCCCTCTGCCAGGCTGCACCGGGTTGTCTGGGCAGAAAATCAGCTTTCCCCCCCCTTTCCCCCCCTCCTTCCTGGGTTTGTTCGGGGAAAGATGTCTCCCCAGGTGGAAGTGATTGCGTGTGAGGCTGCAGAACTGCTGGGCTAAGCCGGTGTCATTCACACCATCTGGCCACCGGCCCCAGCCTGGGGAGGAGGTGGGGTCACCCCTACCCCCTGTGCTGCTGGGCAACCCTGGCTCTGCCTTCTGCCATGGGCTGCCCTGGGGGGGGGCTGCCTGGCCCCCAGCCCGTTGGACCTGTTGAAGGGTTCTCTCGCCAGGAATTTGGGGATGGGATTTGGGTCATCTCCCTGGGTTTAATTTAATTTATTGAGCCCCCCTGAAACGGGGCGCTGAGGGCCAGCAGCATCACCCAGTGCCTGGGGAGGGGAGGGGGGGCTGATGCTGGTCCCAGGAGGCTCCGTGGGGAGCAGGGATGTCCTTCTGCCAGCATGGCAGGCTGCTGGCTTCCTCTCGGTGATGCCACGGGGAGCGGGGACACCGCCAGTGCCCTGGCAGGACCCTGGGTGGTGCGGGCTGGTGGGTGGCAGGGACAGCTCAGCTGCTGCTGGCACTGGTGCTCCTGACATCCTCCCCCTCCCCACGGCCCTGCCAAGAGTTTGTTCCCTCTCTACCATCACCCTGTCGTTTTTCCTCGCTTCAGACACGGTGTTGGCCACCCAGGACCTTTGCTGGGTGTTTCCTCCTGCCCCACGCAGGGACCTTTCTCCCCAGAGCCCCATCCCACGGGGGATGGCACCGTGCCTGCTGCATCCTGCCCGCTGCCACATCGCCCCGGGCGGCCTCACCCGCAGCGCTCCCAGGACGGAGCTGGGACCATCGTCCCCAGGGAGCTGCTCCGGGGTCCGTCCCCACCGGGCTCAGCCCCGAGGGAGCGGGATGGGAGGTGGCAGCAGCGAATCCTGGTGGGCCCAGCAGGCAACACCTCGGAGCAAAATGTCATCTGTGTTTAGCTTGGCATCCCGGGCAGGATTTGAGCTTGAGCCCCCGGAAACAGCGGGTTAAAAGCAGCTCAGCGGGTTAATCCACTCGGCCCGATGTGTCCTTGAGCCCCATGCTGGGCCAGGGCTGGTGACAGTGGTGAAAGTCCCATCTTGGCATCTCAGACAGGGTGGTGAGACACACAGCCCAAAAGCTCTATGTGGGGGGTGGGTGGGGGTGGGATGGACGTCCTGGGGTTTAGGGAGCAGTGACAGACAGGGCTGTGGAGACCTGTGGGGCAGAACGGGGTGGGGAGCAATGCTGCTGCAGGGGCCTGACCCAGCTGATGGCCACCTGCCTGCCTCTGGCCTGGGTGACATCCAGAGCAGTCCCAAAGGATGCCCCATGCCCCACCCCTCCTTGCCCCCGGTGTCCCTGGGGCTGCCCACACTTCCAGGGCTACCCCCGGGGAGCATCCCAGGGATGTGCAGTCCTGGGACAGTCCCTTTGCAGCTGCCATGCCAGGGTCCTGGGCAGGGGTGGCCACAGAGAGAGCAGCTCCTGGGGAGCTGCCACTGCACCCAGGCACCCACCAGGCTCCGGGCAGCTTTGCAGCCATGTGGGGCACCTTCAGCCTCAGTGGACTTCTGGTCCTCACCCATTGTGCATGGCTCAGGGATGAGGATGGATGGGCTCTCTGTTTGGGGGTGAGGGTGCTTGGCTCATGGTTTGGAGATGATGCTTGTAGCTCAGGGATGAGGGTGCTGAGCTCACAGTTAAGGGTGGGTATGCACAGCTCGTGGTTCAGGGACGGGGGAGGGCTCTCCCACTCTGTGGACCCACGCCACCAGTCCCCCATCATGTACTGTGCTGGGCTGAGGGTGTGGATGGTTGGCAGTTCCTGGGATGTGGCCACCCGGTCACCAGTCTCAGCTCTGCTCAGCAGATTGTGGTGTGGATTTTGAGCCCGTGCGTGGCAGCCTGGGTGCTGGCTACAGGAGCAGCATGAATACCTGAGACAGGAAAACAAGCCAACACCATCCCATGCCTGAGTCACCCGAGAGAAATGTGCCTGATCCCAGCTGGGACAGTGGCTTCAGCTGGTGGCACCAAGCCCAGCCTGGCTCACTGCAGCATCAGGGGAAGGCGAGTGGTGCCCAAGCCTGTGGGCAGCCTGGCAGGGGTTCAGCCCCTCCAGTGGCTCTGCTTTGAGGGGCACCTCTGGGTGGGGCCTCTCTCTCCTCCCTGCACCCCACCAGCCATGCTGGAGGCCAAACCTCTTTGCTTGCTTGAGATGGGAAAGCAGGGGCTTGTTGTTTCAGAGTGCCAGGGGTGGCTGGTGTGCCCCAGTCCTGGGGGGAGCACTGCAGTGCTTGGAGCTTCTGCAAAGTCCCCGGGATTGCTGCTGAGCTGCTGCTCTGTCCACCCAGCCCCCGGGGAAAGCCTTTGCCCTGGCTTGCTGAGCCTGCAGATTTTGTAGCATCATAGAATAATTTGGGTTGGAAGGGACCTCAGGTTCATCCAGTCCAACCCCCCTGCAGTCAGCAGGGACACCCTCACCCAGATCAGGTTGCTCAGAGCCTCCTCAAGCCTCACCTTGAATATCTCCAGGGATGAGGCCTCAGCCATGGGCAACCTGTGCCAGTGTTCCCCCATCCTCATGGCAAAGAACTTGTTCCCCACATCCAATCTAAATCTCCTCTCATTTAAACCATTGCCCCTCGTCCTGTCACTCCAGGCCCTTGCACACAGTCCCTCTCAGCCTTCCTGCAGGCAAGGCAAACACGTTTCATTTTGCATCCTGGCTCTGCTCCAGCTGCAGCAGAAGCCCCCGGGACCCGCAGGGGGATGGGATGGGGGCTTGGAGCCGCCTGCACTCCTCAGCCGTCCTCCTTTTGCGGGGTCCAACCACCGTCCTTCCATCCCACCGGATGCAAACCCCGGCTGGAAAGGCAGGAGCCGGGGTAGGAGGCAGCTGGCGCCGGCATCTCCGGCTGATGCAGCATCCTCGGAGGCGGCTGACCCGGTCCAGCCTTGTCGGGACAGCGCAGACACCCCAGACTGCCCGGCTCCAGCGCTCCGGGGAGAGCTGAGCCAGCAGCCAGGGCTCCAGCGCCGGCACGGCTGGTGGCTTGGTGTGCCGGTAGCCATGAGGAGCGAGCAGAGCCCCTGGGCGAGCTGCCGGGCTTCGGGGCCACGCGTCCCGCTCCCCCGGGGGTTTGATTCTCCCTCCGTGAGCCCTTGAGCGCGGCGGTCAGGAAGCTGAGCAGCACTTGAGTCCTTAAATAACACCAGAGCATCCTCGGCCTCGCAGCCCCGGGCCTCCCGCCAGCCTCCCCGAGGGGTTTGGGGGTTTGTGTTTGTTTTTGGTTTTGTTTTTTGGTGCGTGTGTGTGTGTGAATAAATTAAAACTTCCGAAACAAACCCTCCGGCCGTCCAGCTCCTCTCAGGCACAACAGGCAGCCTGGCTGGGACAGCAGCAGCCGTGTTTGCTCCCTCCTTGCCAGGCCTGCCTGAAAGAAGCTCCTGGCTCCCTCAGGTTTTTGAGTTGTTTCCCGGTGTTTTGGGGCTCAGGAAGTGATGAGGTGCTGTGTGTTTGGACGGGGAGCTTTTCTTTCTTCCTGGCTGAGTCAGGAGCAGGGCAGGTAGCTGTGTCCTGGCAGGATGCTGGCTGTAGCCCCAAGCACTTTTATTTTTAAGCCTTATCTTTATTGCAGTTTTCTCCTGCCTCGTTGAGAAAAGCAAAATGCACCTTATCTGGCCAGGCACGTGACCTGTTCCCATGGAGGGGAGAGGTGAAGCAGCCTTCAGCATCCCTGGCAGCACTGGGGATGACACCAGAGGGGTGCCAGGGGGATGCTGAGGCAGCCCCACATGGTGGGTGCTGGGTGGCTCTGCTGGGAAAAGGCTATTCCTGCCCCCCCCCCC
>JAAWXA010000018.1:1325571-1365867 GCA_038090715.1 Florisuga fusca | reverse complement strand
GGGGGGGGGGGGGGGGCTGCAAGCATCTGTCTCCATCAGCTCTTGGCTAGGTCAAGCCTGGGCTCCTGCAGCCACTGCCATGCCAGCCCTCACCGCCCTGCTGCTCCTCACACACTCCAGGTGCTCCCGGGGAGCGCAGGGGCTGCAGCCGGGCTGCAGAGCTCTTCACGAGGTGAACCATGTGATTGTCACTTTTTAAATAAATCTGTTCTTGATACGCTGCTGGGCTCCAGCCATCTCCTTCCATGGCACAGCACTCAGGTGTCCGGGGTGACATTGTGGCCATAGCCTGGCAGGGGGGAGGAGCAGGGCCAGGGGCAGCCTCACAGCCAGGGAGGGCTGGCACCCACCTCCCACTACTCCCACCCTGCCCCAAGGCTTCTGTTTCACAGCATCACAGAACGGTTTGGGTTGGGAGGGAACTAAAAGCTCATCCAGTTCCAACCCCCCTGCGTGGGCAGGGACACCTCCCAGCAGCCCCATCCAACCTGGATTTGGACACTGCCAGGGATGGGGCAGCCACAGCTTCCCTGGGCAACCTGGGCCAGGGGCTCAGCACCCTCACAGGAAAGAATTTCCTCCTCATGTCCTCACATCTTTCAGTTCAAAGTCATTCACCCTTGTTCCATCACTCCATACCCTTGTAAAAAGCCCTCTGCCTGCCCCCAGCCCTGCTCCTGGAGGGGTCACATCTCTTCTGCCCTGACCCCCAAAGGAGAGGAGAGGAGAGGACCTGGCCCTGGGGCTGCACTGATGGTGTGATGTGACACCGAGGTGGTCAGGAGAATTCTTTGCAAGTCAGCAACTTGAAAAATAACACCAGTCAGGTCCTAGAGCAAACTTGGACTGGGGCACCATCCTCAAGAAAAAAAGTGTCTTCCTAATGTGTAACTTAAATCTTCCCTTTCAGTTTGAAGCCATTCCCCCTCCTTCCATCACTCCGTTCCCTTGCCAAGTCCCTCCCCACCTTTCCCGTAGCCTCTTCAGGTACTGGCAGGTGCTCTAAGGTCTTCCCAGAGCCTTCCCCAGGCCGAACAATCCCAACTGTCTCATCCTCTCACCAGAGCAGAACCAGCCCTGCTGTGCATTCCCTGGCTCCAGGACTGATGTTGAAGTGAACACAGACTAAAGCTGCATTCAGCTCCTGTTGCTACTGCACTCCTGAAAGGTGTTTTAATGGGTTGTCTTGGTGGTAGCGTGAAGAAGCCCCGATTACCCTCTCAGCTGACTGTGATGGGACTGTCCCTGTGCAGCTCTGAGCCCAAAGGGTTCTCTTCTCCAGGCTGGACAACCCCAACTCTCTCAGCAGCACTTGGATCATCTGTGTGGCTTTCTCTGGACTCACTCCAACAGCTCCATGTTCCTCCCTTACGCTGGGAACCCCAGCACTGAGCCCAGCACTGCAGGGGAGCTCTCACCAGAGTGAGCAGAGGGGGAAAATCCCCTCCCTTGCTGGTCATGCTGCTGCTGCAGCCCAGGACGTGGGTGGTTTCTGGGCCACCACGTTGTTGACTTTTGCTTCACTCTGACTCCTGCTAGGGCAAGGGTGGAAGAAGTGACAGTGCCACAGGACAGTGCCAGGCAGGACGCCCAGGTGCAGGGGGCCATGCAACAAGGCACACTGGTCCCAAAGTGCACAGCTGACTCCCAGATGTCTGCAGGAGCAAGGACCATGCCAGCAGCCCTGCACCCACCAGCACCCACAGACCAGGCACCACACACTGCCTGGGCTGGAGCTGCTACCCAGGTACTCAAGGGGTGGCACAACCTCCTTGCCTGGGGTGGAAACAAGTGTTCCCAGTCACACACCAGGCTCCACCACCACAAACATCTGATCCTCTGGCTAAGAGACACCCAAGTAAGGTGGGAGAGTCCAGTGCAGCAGGCAGATATTTATTGGAGAGAGGAGGCAATCACGGGATCACAAACACTGCAGAGGTGACCACAGCACAGGCTGGGATGGAGCTGCTCTCCATCCTCCCTCCCTCCCTCCCTCCCAGCAGCAGCACTGAGCATGTGTTCCCCCCAGTTAGGCTTCTGCACTGTCACACCACCTTGAGAGCAACTGGGAGGTGGCCTGGACACAGCTCAGCGAGGAGCCAGGCTGCCACACCATGCCCAGGCCCCTAACCACAGACGGGCAGGGCCTGGACAGGGTGTGGGACATTTCTGCCACCAGCTGCCCTCTGCACTCATCAGAGTGACTGAGCGGGGCAGGGCCAAGGGTCACCCTGCCCAAGGACCAGCTGTGCCCGTACAGCCCCGTGGCAGTGCCAAGCCAGGGGCCCTGGGCAGGGGGAGGTGGCTGTGCCAGCCTGGTGTCTGCCCTGGGGGAGTGCAGGGGTCCAGCAATGTCCTCAGAGCCTAAAGGAGCCCCAAGTGTTGCAGGGTTGTGACAGTCAGCTCCAAACTGTGGGTCCTCAGGGGAGGAAGGAGCTCAAGCAGCTTCTGGAGCCTGTTCAGGCTGTGGGGCAGGAGGAAGAGCAGAGGACAGGAGTGCAAACAGTGCTGGAGAGGGGAGGAGCTCTGCTCCACAGGGTCCATCCCAGTCCTGGCCGGGGCTGCTTGGTCCTTCCCAGGTCAGGGTGAGCTACAAGGGGATGCAGGGATTGCACAGCAGCATGGGCTACACTACAGATCACACACTACATCTCAGAGGAAGAAGTGACTAGGAGGTGTACAGAGGACTGGCAGAGGACCTCTTGGCAGGCCAGACGTGTCCCTCTGCAGCAGCAGCAGGAACCCCCCAGCTGGTGTTTGCTCTATGAGCATTAAGCACATACAGCAACTATTACAGGAACACGGGGACTATGAGATACACAACTGCTCCACAAGGCCCAGCCTGGGCCACTGGTCCCTCCCAGCACACACAGCTCAAGCTTCAGCTTGTGAATAATTTAACCAGGGACTGTAGAGTCTCCTCATCTGAGCCAGTTCCACAGATGAGACGTCCCTGGATGTCAGGGCAAGGGACAAAAGGGCTAACTCAGGGAGTTAAACGGGGTTCCCTCCTGATTCCAGGGGTGGGAGGGTCTGAGAGGAGCAGGAGGGAGTTAGAAGATGGGAATGTAGTTGTCAATCTTGGTCCTGTGCCTCTGGGCAATGCACTCTGCAATCCACACGATGTTGCGGCACTCCTGCTCCTTCAGCTTCACAAAGGCATAGAAGACACCAAAGTGGAACTGGTTGAGGAAGGCCAACTTGTTCAGCTTCACCTAGAGAAGGACCAGAGGAGGAGATCTCAGTCGGTCGGCTCAGATGGGAGGAGCTGGGTAAGGAAAAGCTCGGGAAGCTCCCTGACCTTCCTATCAGGCTGGAGGGCTCAGCACCAACCACTCCCCCTGCTCTGCACCTCTCAGGGCAGCTCTAAACTACAGCACGTGGCTCAGGGCAGGCTCTGGAATATGAAGGGAGGAATTATTTATACTCCCACGTGCTATGAAAATCCTGCTTTCCCACATAATTACACTCTGGTTTTGCTACCAGTGGACCAGATCAAATAACCCACCTGCAGCTCCAAACTTGCCTCCCGCAACTGTTCTTATCTCTCTGGGCAAGAAGAGGGACTGAGCACCATGCTGGGCCCAATTCCTCACTGGAGCAGAGGGTAGCATCCTGTTCCTCCCCCCAGACCCTGCCCACAGCATTGCTGGCAGGGCAGCAGATGAGCTTGGGCTGGCCTGAGCTTTGCAGCTGGCACGAGCAGGGCTCACTCACCTCATGCTCAAAGAATCTGTCTTCAAGGGTCTTGTCCCCAGGGTTACTGCCAGCCCCTTCAAACAGCAGCTTGTACTCCTGCCAGAAGACATCACAAGAGGATATACCCAAAGCCCTCCAAGCTCCACAGCATCCCTAGGCTCTGTCCATCACCCTAGTCAGCAGGTCAGGTCAGCAGAGGACACAAGCCCTGTGCACACACGAGCACTGCCAGGGGGATGCTGCCCAGGCTGCACTGCACACCCCCTGCCTGAATGCAAGCCCCAGAAAGGCAGAGAAAGTCTTGATGTCATCTGCAAGCTTGTCCAGCCAAAGATCCTCCCTCCTACACTCTGGGGGGTTTGGGCCAGGCCCCTGTGCTCACAAACACTGTCACACTCCTCAGTCCCTTCAGCCAGGGGACACTGAGCTCTCAGACTCCAGGAGCCCCCCAGCAATGCACAAGAGCAGCTTAAGGAGCCCAAGTGTGTCCTCCCAGGTCCATCTCCCCTGATCTCAGTGACCCACGAGAGCTGGAGATGTGGCACACCACGTATCCTTGAAGACAGGATCCCCTCCTAACCCAAGACTGTCACTGCTGCCCCCTCCAATACCTCAAGAGTTTGGGGGTGGGACAGGGTGCACAGGGGATGCCTGGTCACCCCGTCACCACTGCAGTGACAGCTGTGACCAGCAAGCCAACAGCATCCCCACCTCCAGCAAACCAACCCCACTTTGGCCAAGCAGAGCACAGGGCCAGAAGCAGCAGCAGAAAATAGGGTCCCCTCCACCCCAGCTCCTCCCTCAATCCTCGAGAAGCTCTGATCCTTGCTGCAGCCCCCACAGCCCCAAAACACTCACAGGGTAGTAGTCAGCAACATTTTTGACTTGTTCGTAGTCATCTGCCCTGGCCAGCTGAGCCAGGCCCTCAGGATAGAGCTTGCCACAGTGTGGGAACAGCTTTGCCCGGTCCTCCTTGGACAGCTCGGTGCCAAAGGAGTTAATGGTGATGATGAAGGCTCTGCGGTCAGCTTCAAACTGCAGGAGAAGAGGGGGTCACCCGGGGCTGCAGGACGTCTGCCAGAGGTCAGCAGATACCCACACTGCTCTGCAGAGAGCCAAGCAGGAGGGCAGCAGCAGCAAGGTGTGCAGTACAGCCACCCAGTGCCCAGCCAGGACGTGCTACATGGCTGGGCTCCCAGTTTGCCCAGTAGCTGATGCCTGGGGAGCAGTCAGGGAAGGAAATCCCCACCCCAGGCACAAGCCAAACCACTGGGCAAAAGCCTGCCCAGGTGACAGTCTCTCTCTCACCTCCTGCTCCCAAGCCCTGCACATTCCACAGCTGGCCTTGGCCTCTGCTGGTTCTCCTGCTTGTTGGCCAGCTGAGAGGATGAAGATGTTGCCACGAAGGCAACATGGCAGGTGTCTGCACCTGGCCAGAGCAGGACTGGGGGACCAAACCTGTCCAAGGTCACGTGCAGGCAGTGTCTCTCTAGGTCTCCCAGTCAGCAGGTGGAGTGTGCATGGAGATGCTGAAGAATATCTTTGGCATCTCTAATGCTGGCAGGGCAGCTGGGCCAGATCACCGAGTAGCATGGCAGCTACAGGGGTCTCCAGACCTACCTCCAAGATTGGGCACATGGCGTCTGCTGTGGTACCTCCCAGAACCTTGCAGAACTTGTAGAAGGACTCCAGGTAAGCCTGGAAAAGAAAGGGCAGGTAAGGACTGTTCCACACAGCTCCATCTACTGCCCCACGGGGCCACTGAGAAGGGGACAAAGAGCAAGCAGGGATGCTCCCAGAAACCTTACAACACAGCACAGGCACTCTCACCTCCTGGGAACTTGGATGCCAAGGTCAGTGCTTCCCCCAGGAGCTGGAGACACGAAGGGTCGTGGGTTGGTTTGCTCAAGCAATTGCAGGAGGAAGGTTAAAGCCTGTTTTCTCCTTTGAGCTGCCTAACTCCAAAGCATTCAGTGAAGCCTCACGTGGTTTCCTGACCCTGCTCTGGCCCCACAAACTTGCCAAGCCACACAACTCTAGCTGCAAGACCCACGCTCAGAAAGCACCAGTGGGAAGAGATGAGGCAGGACATCTGTGAAGGGAACTGACCACCTTCTGTCCTGCTCTCTCCACGCTGCAGCCACTTGGTCTCCATCCCAACTGGATGGAAAGCACCGTGGAAAGCACGTCGGGATGGGCACGGCCACACTGAGTCCAGGAAACACAATCCTTTGTGGAGATGGACTGTAATCCAGCTGGAAGATGACTGCATCTCCCAGGAGGAACCCATGAAGGCAGCTGAAAGTGCTGTTTAGCAAAAAATTTTCTCCGAAGAAGCCATCATGTGGTAAAAGATCTCCCTGGACAAAGAGCTGCAACCAGAATCATTTAAATAGAGATGGGATGAAATCAGGCTGAGACATCACAATCTCTGCTTTGTCACAACAACTCCAGGACTGAACACGGACCAGGAATGCACATGTTGGACACCTTCAGGCTCTGCACTTGGAAAGCACCTGGATTACTGTGTTCTGTCAATATTTGTTACCACAGGGTGCAAGAGGACACTGTTGGGTGAGCAGCAGACACTGAAGAACGTTGTCACCAGCCCTGAAG
Organism: Florisuga fusca; assembly: GCA_038090715.1. NCBI lineage: Eukaryota > Metazoa > Chordata > Aves > Apodiformes > Trochilidae > Florisuga > Florisuga fusca. Next base: position 1,359,552 of record JAAWXA010000018.1, on the reverse strand, counting down.
TGCTGGAGAGCAGAGAGCATCAACCTGCAGAGCTACCACAGGAACAGGGACACCAGACTGCACCTGAGGCTGTCAGAGGAGGGAACCTGAGCAAAAGGTTCATCCACTGCCTCTGCCCTTCTCAGAGCTCACACACAAACTTAAGGCTTTCCAAGCAAAAATAGGTGAACTTAAAAACATCCAGCACTGGATCCAGTATCACAGACAGCATGGAAACACAGACTGCAAGCCAGCTGTGCTGCAGGACCTCCCCTGCAGACCCTCCCCTGTGTGACAGCACTTCACAGACACTCTCTTTTGGAAAAAACTGCAGTCTCTTGGTATTTAACCCTGCTTAACAGACTTGGGTTGCCATGAACCCCCTCATTCACCCTCCACCTCCTGCCACTCCCCATTGCCTGTTGCCTCCAGCCCCAGGATGATCTGGAGCCTGTGTATCCACCTTGACTTTTCCAGCACCACAGCTCTGATTCACTCCTCTTCCAGGTGAGGAATCCCAACTGGTGCTGTAGTTCCCCATGCAGAAGTCCCTGTACCCAAACCTTTACACGTGTCCTCCTTGGCAACTTCTCTTCTTCTGCTGTTCACACGTAGGGATGAGAGAGGAGAGGAATGAGACAGTGTTCAGGATGAACACAGCAGGGATCTGTGCAGCAGCACAGCAATATTTACACAGTTTCTTTTCTACTGCTAGAAACAGATTTCCTTGTCCCTTGTAGAGAGACACTGGCTGAGGTCAACTGTAACCCAAGATTTCATTTAGGAGTAGAAAGGAGCAAGGAGACCTTCACTGCACAAGCAGAGCTGGCATTACCTCCTTGCCTCTCCCATACATCACTCCACATTTATCCATATTGATTTGCTGCTGTATTTTATTGCCCTGTCACAAAGCTCCTTCACCTGGCTCCTACGAGAAGGTCACCAGCAAAGGCCAACAGTTGGTCAGCTTCACTTCAGCATACCCATTAAAAATGGGGAGAAAAGGGGAGCAAGCAGTGAAGATAACAATGCCTGTTCAAACCTTCTGCCTACACACTCACAGATTCCTTCCAGAAGCTTCCAGCAGGTCCTGGGGTTGCCCTTCCCCTTCCCATGTCAGCTCCTCTGGGATGCAGGCATCCACCCCAGGCACCCTCTGGCTCTGTTCCTCAGAGCAGATTTCAGCCCTGATTTAATTTCCCTCATTTTGCCTGTGAAAACCATTTGCATTGCATTATACATTTTCCAGTCCTTGGGGAAAGAGGTGGCTTCAAGAGAGAGCCTCAGGAGCACTCACCTCTTGTGTCACTGTGATTTGTGCCTGACAGAACCCCTGTGCTCCCCAGGGGCTGCTCTTTGGCCAGAACCAGGCCCAGCAGAGGCTGAGGACAGCAGGCAGCCAACACTTCAATTCAGGGGTAGGAAGAGGAAAATGCAAACAAGTATCAGGCCCCAAAAAGGAGATGGGAAAGGATTTGGCAGCTGGGACCCAAGGGGACACCTCCAGCTCCCAACCTGTTCACTCTGCACTTGCTCTCCTCCCTGCCTCAGCTCCCCAGAGGGCTGTGCCTGGCAGGATGAAGGTATTTACATGCACAGGTTACAGCAAGAGGGGGAAGGCAGCTGGGCATGACTGCTGACACACAGCTCCTTCTCCCCTCCCTCTCCCTCCTTCCCTTCACGCCTGATGTGTTCTCTGCCTCTCCAAGGCCACGGCTTCCCTGGGAAGCAGAGGTCACAGGGACTGCAGGCTGGCTGCCACCAGCCAGAACAAGGTTGGCAGATACAATCTGCATCCCACCCTTCATCCAGAGAGTCAAGATGGAGAGATAGCCACAGGCTGCACACAAACACGTGCCTGGATATTGCCAGCTCAAACCAGACAGGGCTTGCAGAGGAGACAACAGCTCCAGTGCAGGCTCAGGACAAGGAGACCACGAGCCCCTCTCTCCCTGGGCATGCAGGATTCCTCCTTGATTCCTTGCTGCACCCTCCACAATGTTCTACCAAAAGCATCTGACCACAGCCACTGAAGACCTGAGCAGACTGCTGGAAAGACTGCTGAAAGAGCTCAAGACAGAGGGCCAAGCCTGTGGAAGTCCTTCAGCCAAGTTAAGATGAAACCACCTCATCCCTCTGCATGCAGGCAGCCATGCAGCACAACTCCTGTGCAGGAGGAGCAGCCTCCTCCTGCCTGGGGCCTGAGGACATTTTTTCAAAGGCAGGACCTCTAAAAAAACCTCTCTTGCATGTGACAGCCTGGTGGCTCCAAACCCAAGTCACTCTGCCTAGCTCTGGTGCCATGACTCTGCCAAGCTGGGTGATGGGATGTCACACCCCTCCGAGATCACTGCCTTCACTTTCCAGCAGATGCAACTACCTCTTGGTCACATTCTCTCTATTACAGCTCCAGGGAAGAAAACAAATTTATTTTTAAAACTTCTCTAAGAGGAAAATACCTTCTCTGCTTTGGTTGAGGAAAGCCAACCAAAATTGCAGCTTCTGACCCAAGACAGAGCTGCAGTCATGCTGGTAATAAAAAGGGAAATTAACATCTCCCTCCCCTCCCAGGGACTCATTTACCTTATACAGTGTGTTTCGAATGATTTCAATGTTCATTTCATCCAGGTCCTGTTCAGAAATGCAGTCTTGGAAGAAAGCAGCTGAAACAGAGCCATAGGCAGAGTTACCATTGCCCTAACCATGTCTGGCACTTTCAAGAGTCCTCAACAATACCATGCAGAAGTACATCCTGTGCTGAGCTTCTCCCTCCCTGGTCTGGCCCTTATCTCCACCAGCCCCCAAATTGCCATGACTCAAAACCTCAGGCTCCACCATGGCTCCCCAGGCCACAATCATTCTGGGGGCTCTCACACCAGCCTATTCTCAGCTCTGGCCCCCAGCATCAGTGACAGAGCACCCTGCATTTAAAAACGAGCCAACCCCAAACTGTTCCCAGATGCAGGCACTCAGAGGTGTTGAGACAACTTCCAAATTGCCTGCTTACAGCACAGCAGCAGTGCTTCAGCATCTGCAGAGCAGCAGCTGCTGAGTGCTGAGGGAGCTGGCACTGAGCTTCTCCCTCCTCCTGCAGCACCTTAGTTGGACTGAGGAGTCCCAGGGATGCCACAGCTCCTACAGCCCAAGACACTCCAAGGTGTTTCCCCTGGTCTGGGGCTCTGTTTCCCCTGGTGTTTTAAGGCCTGTTACTTCTCCAGCTGGAGGTAAGCAACAGGAGGGAAGGTAAACCAGTGCCTTCTGGTAGGATGTTCAGCCTTATGTGCAGAGCATCTCCGAGTTTGAGAAGTGGTTGCCACCAACATAACACAGATTTCAGACCTGACATGGGGTACTGGAAGCTGCAGAGAAAGAGAAAGATGAGTCCTGTCCCTCTAGAGTAACACAAGGCTGTTGGACCACTCACTTGCTAGCAGGAGCACGACAAAGCCCCACTGACAGGATTTTATGACTTCTTCAACTCTCACTCAGCACCCAATTTCACTGCATTTGCTCCAAAGAGAAAATTGATCTTGCTCAGCTGGTGCAGTCCAGCTGTGGGTAAAGGACACTGCACTCATGCTGAGAACTGATGGGTGCTCTGCTCTCTCTGACAAACCAGCTACACTGCAGGCTCCACCTCTGCTGTGTCCTGCTCTTACAGCACCAGCTCTTGGGCATCTAGAGGGTCTGGGAAGTTCTGGACATGCATTGACTCCCTTCTTCCCTCCCCAAACCCCCCCCAAGGTTTCTTTGCAACAGCTTGAGGCCTATGCCACGTAGCTGGAGCAGCACAGCTCCCTGTGGCTGGCAGAGCTGAAACCAGAGTGTGCCAGGACTGGTTTTCACTGCAGGACTTGCTGGCCAGCAGCAGTGGCAACTTCACAGTAGCAGAGGAATGAGAGCAGAAGCTATTTCAGTCCTTGGCCCTCCAGTGTCCCAAATTAGGCTAAGGGCCAGTCTTATTTTGCCCTGCTAACCTATGAGAGCCATTTGGGGTTAGGCATTCCCACCAAGCCACACAGCCACTCAAGGAGATGGAGCCCTGTGGTCCCTGGAAGCAGAGCAAGTTCAACAACTGGAGCCTCCACTCCTGCTTGTTTAGGCAACACAGCTACTGCCCGTGTCCTCCTGCTGAAGAAATGCCACAGGAGATGGTACACAGCCCCAAGGGCACAGCCAAGGGTGAAGGGCTCAGGCTGGGCAGGGCAGGAGCAGGCAAAGCCCCTCAGCTGGCAGCTCTGCTCTCCAGAGCCTCCTCAGTGGGGCCTTTCCACCCCACACACAGCTCAACTCCTTAAGGTCTCTGAGAACCACTGGCTTTGAAACACTTGGTTCCATCTTCTTCCCAAAACAGGAAGGTTCCTGCCCACTCGTGAGAAGGATTTTCTTCCCACACATCATCCCTACCAAGTGGGCTCAGTTCAGCTGCAGGCAGAGCCTTGGTTCTCCTGCTGCTGCATCTCCCCACCTTGCAACCTGATCTCCTGAGAGATGTTTTCCCTCCTTTGCTTGGCTCTAGCTGGCAAATCACTTTTCCATGACAACTCTTTGACTTCACTTGCCCCCATTACTACAGAGAGCATTTGCAAAAGCATTTTCAGTTCCAAACCCAACTATTTCTATCAAAGACAACATGATGACTTAGAAGTGTTTTGCTGTTCTAGCAACCCCAAAAGTATGATTAATCACTGACTCAGGCATACCTCACCACTTTTTTGCCCACAGATGCTAACCTAGAAAGTCTCTTGTGACTACCTCTCCTACTGCTGCACCAAGACTTACATATCTTCTCCAGAGCCACTTCCTACAGCTTTTACCTTTAAAAAACTGATTGTTGAGTTCAGTGCCACCACAGAAAGTGAGGGATTGGAAGGGACTTCAAAAGATTGAGTCCAACCCCCCTGCCAGAGCAGCAACCCCTCCAGCAGTCCCACAGAACACCTCCAGGTGGGTTTGGAATGTCTCTAGGGAAGGAGACTCCACAACCCCCCTGGGCAGCCTGGGCCAGGGCTCCCTCACCCTCACCCTGGAAAAGTTTTTCCTGATATTTATGTGGAACCTCCTGTGCTCCAGTTTGTACCCACTGCCCCTTGTCCTGTCACTGGACATCCCTGAGCAGAGCCTGGCCCCATCCTCCTGCCACTCACCCCTTACATATTTATAAACATCACTGAGCTCACCCCTCAGTCTCCTCCTCTCCAAGCTGCAGAGCCCCAGCTCCTCAGCCTTTCCTCCCCAGGAGATGTTCCACTCCCTTCAGCATCTTGGTTCCTCTGCTCTGGACTCTCTCCAGCAGTTCCCTGTCCTTCTGGAACTGAGGGGCCCAGAACTGGACACAACATTCCAGATGTGGCCTCACCAGGACAGCAGAGTAGAGGGGTAGGAGGTCTTGCTGACTGTCAGCACAACCTCCTGGTCAAGGCTTGCAGCCCTGAGACATCATACCTCAGTGCAGCATCCTGCTCCACATGGAGCTTAAAAAGACTTTGGGAGATTTTTTTAAAATTTATTTTCCTTTTTGCTCTTGCTGGTTGGGGTTATTGGTATGTAAAGAGTTTTCCTGACCTAGAGCTAATTTTATCAGTCTCAGAACAAGACTGGGTATATGCAGATCTCTACAATTATCTACAAAAGTTGCCCAATGGTCCAATCAAAAGTCCTGGAAATTCAGTGACTGTTTCCAACAGAGGACCTGGTAGCTCTTCCCTAAGGTGACCCATGGTAATTACTAAAAAGATCTCATTGTGTAAGAGCTCTCAAAAACTTCCTCCTTCCTCCCAATTTCAGCTGAGGGTTCCCAAAAGAGAACATAGCTAGCTGATAGCATAGAGCTACACCTGCACTTCCATGACAGTTCAAGGCATGGCTCACACAGCCCAAACTTCTCATCGTGCTGCCTTGGGCACTTGTTGAAGCACACAGAAAAAGATTTGGCATTCCAGAGGAAAAACTGGCACAGGACAGGCAGAAACCTGACCTCAAGCCCAGCCACCCCAGGCAGCACGGCCACATCTGCACATCACCCACTGCTCTGTCTTCTCCCAAATCAGATTTAGTTTGCCCTGGTTAGACCAGGAGGACAAAGAGACACCTGCTCCACACACAGCTGAGAGGAGTTTTGAAAGGCTCTGCTCACCCAGGGGAGTGTCCACCAGGATTGCATTGTAGAGCTCCGCGGGCGTCTGGGCGATGTTCACGGCTTCCATCTGCTCAAAGCTTCCCAGAGGGTGGCACTTGGGCACCAGTTCAGAGATGGAACGCTGGTGCAGAGTCCCAGTGATCAGCAGAATGACATTGTCAATCATGTAGCTGTACCTGGAGAGATGCAAGATGAGTCCTGTCACCATTCAAGGAATGTAAAAACCAGCACCAGAGTCCTCGGGGGCACCTCCGGAATGAGCTTCCCACAAAGAACCAGGAAGGAGCCTCCTTAATGGCTCCTTATTGTGCCAGCCTAGGAAAAGGGAGCCAAGCTCAGTCCCAGGCTGTACCTGGGACACCATCTCAGCATCTCCCACCTGCTGCTGAGAAGTAGCAGACTGGAAGGGTCCTCTGGAGGCCTCTGGTCCAAAGTCTTGCTTTGGGTATGGCTGTATGGCTGATTCCAGCTGCTCAGGGATATGTCCCACTGGACTCTGAATTATTTGCAAGGATGTATACCCCACTACCTCCCCAGGGCCCTGCTCCAGTGTCTGACCACACTGACAAAGTCTTTTCCTAACAGCTACTCAGAATTTCCCTCATGGACATTTGTCTGTTGCCTCTCATCTGACCCCAAGCACCACCAAGAGGAGGCTGGGAGGCTGGCTCCAGCTCCCCTGCACCTTCCCACAGGAGAACTGGGAACACTTGTCCTTCCAGCATTCCCACTGCTCTTCCTGCACCACCAGGGAGCACGTGTGACAGGCTGAGGGGCAGGAGATCACTGCTCCATCTCACCACGACCACAGGCTGGGGAGAAAGGGTGACATTTCCCCCTCCCTTCCAGAACCAGCAGGGCTGGCAGCCTTGGCACAACCTTCATTCACACCCTCACAAAAATCCACATCAGGCTTTTCACACCTCTGCCAGCAGAAGCTACAGGCTTTGTCACCTCAGGCCACACACCCGTGTCCCTAACCAAGCTCTCCACTTACATTAATCCTACAGGATTAGCAGGTTCAGTCTTTGGCACAGCAGTAATGGGACATCCAATGTGGAACCACTGAACTCCAAGCTCCACCAACACAAGCCCTTTGGGACCTTCTCTCCAGGATGTCTGTGCTTTTCTTGCACTAAGCAGCCCAAAATTTGGCACAGGGTGATGCCTCCACCAGTACCAAGCAGAGGGGAAAGATCACCTCCCAGTCCTCCCCTTCCAGTCAAAGAATGGAGAGACAGTTGGCCTGAAGACTGGGAATAACAGAAAGGCTGCTGAAGTTCTCCAAGTAGATGGTCCAAGCAAAGGATCAAGACACCATGTAAGTACAAGGTACAGAGAGGAAAAATGTCTGCAGCAAGAAGAGGAGCAGTGCTCTGAGCACCTTCACCACCAGCTGAACCATAGGCCAACCAAGCTGAGCAGGTGAAAAAACATGAAGCAAGGTTTTGTTGCAGGCAGCAGAAGCTGCCTTTGCCAATGGCCCTCAGCAGCAGAGGGAAGGGGCAGAGATCCTGGAAGAGCAGAATATTTGGGATTTTACACCCCCTGGCCCTCACTGCTAGAGCTCTGATTCTAAAAAAGTAGATGATGGAAAAGACCTGAAGCAGCTCCTTGGCAGGAACTGCTCAAAACCCAGGAGATCAGCCCTGAAGCAGAACAGAAGGAGCTGCATGCAGCTGGAGTCAGAGCTGCTGAGGCTCAGGCTTCCTGCAGGTACTTGGGCACTGAAGAAAGAGAACCTCAGGCAGAACACCAGGGCTGGGGCAAGGGCAGGGAGAGCAAGACTGCTGGATTTGTCAGACAGGCACTGGGAGGCTGCTGGTCTTCTCATTTCTGAGCTCAGGAGGAGGAGGAGGTAGCAGAGCCCTGCTCCCCTCTGACCCACCCCAAGGGCAGGCAAGCAGAGCCAGTTCAAGGCAGATCCCAGCAGTTTTGATGAGAAGGGCTTCCTGCCTCCCAGCCACGCTCAAAGGGGAGGTGCATGAAGAAACCCCACTCCTGAGATCCTCAAAGAGGTGCTGCCCACACTCTCCTGCAGGGCTGGGTAACCCACCTCCTGGCCACACCATTTCTGCAGGGAAGCTTTCTTGTGTTTGCAGCCACCTTCCCAGGGACCTTCAGCCTACAGCCACAGCCACCAGCCTCGTGCACCAGGAAACCTCCTTCTGCCCTTTCATCCACAAGATCATTATCCTCCCCCTTCTGGTTGTGCAACTCTCACCACGGAGATGATTGCAATCTCCAGGACAGTAAGAAGGGGCTCTTTGTGAGGAGTGAGGGGAGCCCCTGGCAAGGAAGCAGCTGTCCCCTGATGCAGATAAATCCATCTCCACGTGGTGAGCCAGACCAAGGATATGGACCAGGGATGTAAATTCTGCCCTTGTACCCAGAACTGGTGAGGCTGGGTCTGGTTCTGGACCCATCACTCTCTACAGGTACCTGCAGGGAGGCTGCAGTCAGGTTGGGGTCAGGAGGAGAGGCCTGAAGCTGTCCCAGGGGGTGGATATCAGGAAGCACTTCCTGATGGAGAGGGTGCTCAGGCACTGGGATGGACTGCCCAGGGCAGTGCTGGAGTCCCCATCCCTGGAGGTGTTTCAGGAGAGGCTGATGTGGCACTGGGTGCCATGACCTGGCCAGTGGGGTGGTGGTGGTAGGTCACAGGTTGGACTTGATGATCTCAGAGGGCTTTTCCAGCCTCAATAATTCCCTGATTCTGTTACTTCCCAGCTCCACCATCTGCCCTCCAACACCTAAGTTTGCTTAGTGCAACACAGCAGCTTCCAGGAAAGATCCACAGGGAGGATCCCTCTCACCAAACCAGACCAAATCCATTTCTTCAGCTCAGTCTACACAGAAAGAACAGGAACCTGCTCACTGCTGCACCTCCAGTGCTGTGTTTTGGGCCCCTCACTACAAGAAGGAAATTGAGGGAGTTCAGAGAGGGGACTCCAGCTGGGGAAGGGTCTGGAGAACAAGTCCTGGGAGGAGAGGCTGAGAACATTGGGAATGTTGAGTTTGGAGAGGAGGAGGCTGAGGAGAGACCTTACTGATTGCTCTCTTCCTGAAAGGAGGTTGTAGGGAGGTGGGTGTTGGGATCCTCTCTGAAACAAATAATGAGAGGACCAGAGGAAATGGCCTGAGGTGGCCCCAGGGGAGGTTTAGACCAGATATTGGGAAGAATTTCTTTACTGAGAGAGTAGTCAGGCACTGGATGGGCTGCCCAGGGGGGTGGTGGAGTCACCATCCCTGCAAGTTTTTTAAAACCATGCAGATGAGGCACTTCAGGACATGTTCCAGTGGGCTTGGCCATATATATATCTATATATACATAAAATTTTAAATTTTTTTTTGGGGGGAGGAGGTTGTGTTGATGGTTGGAGGCCACAAAGGTCCTTAAAGACCTTAAAGGTCTTTCCCAACCATGGCAGTTCTGTGACTGCACTCTACACCAGCTCCCAGCTTAACCCTGGCTCTTGTTCTCTGCAAGATTATTTGCAGCTTGCAAGGAGCCTGGCCAAAATCAACCATACAAGAGGAACTGAGGGAAAGTGCCTGAAGGCCTTTCTGTTCTCAGCTCTTCGAAGCAGCTTAGCTCCTGGGGTCACACTGGTCTCACCCCCATGCACACCCAAGCCCAGCTCAGCATCAAAGCCACAGCCAGGGCTGGGGAGAGCAGCCTGACTCTGTCCCCTCTCCATGGTGAGAAGCTCCTTTTTTCCAGACTGATGGTCCCAAGAAGGACAACCCAGCTGGCTCCCTCCGCCAGAGGGCAAAACATGGCCCTCCCCATTTCATTTATACCCCTTAACTTGCTTGTTTCCTCAGCCTGGGGAAAGGCACAGTCTATAAGGCAAATGCCAAGGTACCCAAGGACATCCAGGACCCCTTTTGGAAGGAGTGCTTTACCTACTGAGACAACTTCAACCTTGCTGTCTGAGAAGAATCCATGGCTGCAGGAGGAGGAGTTACCCTGCATGAGTCAGAGGGGAAATTTCTCATTCAAATTTCCACTGCCAACAGCATTGCAGCTTTTTACAACAACAAGAGAGCTGCAGGAGGACAAATGTCTTCCCCTGCCTGCCAAGGCACCACTTCCCAATCCTTCTTGAGAGTTCCCATTTCCTCCCAGTGAGCCCAGACCATGCTCACTCACATTCAGTCCCTGCTTCATCCCAGCAAGGACACTCAAGAGGGAAGTCTCCTGGTGCCAGGGCAGCTGGAAAAGCCTCTTCTCACCTGTGGAAGAGACAACTCTCCTTTTTCTGTGCCAGGTCCCAACAAGAAGACCTCTGCCTCCATCACCACAGCTGTACTCATTGCAGAGCTCCTGGCTAGGCTGGCATTTCCTCCCAGGCCCAAAAAAATTAAGATTTCTTATGGTGGCAACAGCTTTCCCAGCAACTCCCAACTACTTAATTAATTAAGCAGCTTTTGTCAGCATCCTCCCCATCTCCTGTTAGGTTTTCAGCAGCTTCAAATGTTTCAGATTCCAAGGTTCATGCATGCTCAGACCCCCTCCAAGAGCATTTTAACCTTCACTAGCTTCCAGTGCAGCTAAAAGGTTGGAGGACCAGACTCTGGGAGACACTCAGGAAACAGGACCAGTTGGTCACTTGCAACATCATGAAGTCTTACTGCGACCCTCACGTGACATGGAAAAGCAGTTGGGATGTAGGATGATGTGGGGGGAGACTGGAGACAGGTAGAAGGACCAACAAGCTCCTTGGTGAGGCCAATCCTCTGCACTGCCTCCTCGGGAACACTCAGGAGGAGTTGAGAGGAAAAGCATTTGATGGAGGCTCTCAGGGACACAGGCTGGCAGGGCTGTCATTAAGGGATAAAATGGTGCCTGAGCCCCCCAGTCTTCCCATTAAGCCCATGGCAGGGACACATTTTCCACTCTTGCTTTCAGCTGCTCTCTGCCCCCAGGAGGAGATGATGTTCAGTCAGGGTTTGAGGTGCTCTGCCTTGCTCTTCCTGTCAGCCACCAAGCTGAGCTGTGGTATATTCCAGAAATTCACCTTCACAGAAATGTGATTTTAGGTGGTACTGAGAAGCATCACAGAAGATTAGAATTTCTTATTAAAGAACAGGAAAGAGTCAGCAAGCATAGAACTATCACCCACATCAGAGCAGAGGAGCTGGCTGACAGCTTCCTGAAGTCTGAGACAACCAAAGCCTGGATCTTCTCTCCTCCAGAGACCTCCAGCCCAGCACCAGGGGCACTGGGCAACACTTGTCTAACAAGCACAAAGCCAGGCTGGGACATGCCAGAGAAGCCAGAAGTGTGTGTGGATGTGTGGAGAAATATTCCATCCAGCAGCAGGTCAGAGAGCTCACTCTCACTGCTGGTTTTGGGAGGTTTTCTCTCCCAACAGAGCAGCACAGCAGAGACTTCTTGGAGAGAAGAGAGGCAGACCTCAGCCTCTAACTTCTGAGACAGTCATCTGTGGAGAGCTACCAAGCAGAGCTGAGGAGGAGGAAAGCACACATGCAAAAGCCATGTACAGCTGCTCTGACCCTCTATGTTTCCTCCTTTTGGGGTTACTAAATACAGCCACTTATAAACAAGACATGCAAGAAAGATTGCAACAGCCTGCTGACTGTTGGGAAAGGTTTTTTTAGCAGGGGAGCACATAAAATGCATAAAAGCTTGTCACATGGGGCATTTATAACTTGGCCTGAAGGCCCTTGGGCAGAGCCCTGCAAGGCAGTGACCCCAAGACAGTTAGGGCTTCTCCCTCCCCTATTTTCTAATCTAATCTAATTAGAAAGACTCATTGTCCTACAGCAGATAGGTTGGGGTTTTTTATTGCTTTCTCCTCCAGGATACTAAAGAAACCACAAACAATACTGCAAGTGGTCACAAAGCATGACTAATGAGGGGAACACTGCATGACCTGTGATGCTCAGGGATCCCCTGGAAGCTCTGCAGCTCCAGAGATGCTCTGCAAGGGGTCAGGAGGAGAGCCCTGGGTGACAACAGCCATGGCAGGGAGCTGCAGGCTGATGCACAGCAGGGAAGAACTGGGCTGTGGCTCAGGGGTTCTGCCAGGATGGGTTAAGGTATTGCATTGCTCAAGCAACTTTAAATCTGTTCAAAACCAGCCCCAGATCTCAGTGCAGACTAAAGCCAGCAAGGCCAAAAGTCACAGTGGGATTGCATGGAGCTGTTACTCAGACTGCTGTTGAAGCCTGTGTTTATTTTGGGATGAAAAAGGGAAACCACCAGGATCAAAGCAGTGCTCTAAACTCAGCAGGAATTCCAGAGATAGCTTCATCACCATCTAAAGCTCTTGTGACTGTTGTCACTTTAGCATCTAGTGCTTCCCTCTTGCAGCTCATCCAGTCCATGTGCTTGGGGGTTGGGGGGAAATAACCTCAGGAAGCAGCTCCAGGGTGGTTGCACTGCTGCTTCCTTGGGTTTGTGCACTGCACACAGACCCACTGCCTGATCCCACTGGGTTTGAGACCTGAGCAAAGGTGCTGGGAGGCACAGCCACTTGTCACCCCCCTCTCTGGCTCTGCATGTTGGCAGTCAAGGGGAACAGCAACTCCCAGGCTTCAAATAAAAATGAGACACGAAGAACAGCCAAGAGCTGAGATGCTGATATCTGGAGGATCATTACTAAATAATCCTGAGTTCTTATGTTTTAGGATCATTAGTGAATAACTAGTAGTTATTATGTAGTTTTAGGATCATCAGTAAATAACCACACAGCTGCCCTGAATGGGAAAGGAGAGAGATGCTGCACACCAGGAAGGCTTCAGTGTCTCTGAGAGTCATTCAGGTCACAGACAGTGGATGAATTGGGTCAAATCCTTCAATGGATTTTTGAGCTCAGACTGACAGAATTCAGAGCATCAGCTTCTGGCTAAAGCAGCAGTTGTGCCCCAGTCTGCAGCTGAAGCTCTGGCAGTCCAGGGAACAGCAAGAGCAGACACAGCATGTGATGGTCTCCACTCAGTGTCCTCATCTCCTCCTGTCTTCACACACTGCCTTCCCTAGAGTCACACCAGGGGAAAAAAAAAAAGAAAAAAAAAAAAAAAAAAAAAAAAAAAAAACTAAGTGGCAGGTTTGTGAACCTGCCAAAGAGAAATCTGAGAATTCCATGGTTGCCACCACAAACCAAGGGCACTCAGCCAATAAGTGGGTGCCCTGCTAAACTTAGATCAACAAAACTATTTCACAGCAGAGTTCTAACTCCACAGTACTACAGAGGCTGTGGCAGCCTCTCAAATCCAAGAATCCAGGAATGTTCTCAGCATTAATCTATATTTAGCTGCATCTCCACATGATTTTTACCATCTTCTAGTGAGTCTACATCTCTTGGGATACTGACCTCAGTTTTCCAGTGGTATCATCTGGTAACTAATAAGCAGTTGTCCAGTGTTAGCTGTGCTAAAGGCTAACAAGAAAAAAAAAATAAAGCTAGAAAAAGGGCTTTACATTGAGGCTTTATGAATCTGCCATCCTGTTCTAGATGTGTACCAACCCTTTGAAACATCAGGGAATGTTTTGAACACCTCACAGAGCCTCTGGCTGTTGAAAGCTGGGGCCTCCAAGATTCACCTCAGAGCCTGAGAAACACTGGGCTGGTGTGCAAGGATGAGTCCTGGCACACTGGGCTGTGCTGAGCAGGCTTCAGCACTCATTACTTTTTAAATATTGACCAGAAACATCTAATCTTGCTGCTTTCACACAGATCAACTGCAAAAGCCAAAATTGCATCTGCTGTTTTCTTACCTTCCTCGTATGTAAAGCACCAAATAATCCCATAATCCAAGGCTATCAAACACTAAAGGCTGCACTGCCCAAACTCACATTGCCCCCAGAATTGCCTGAAGCAGCCAAGGAAGCTGAATGAGTTTGATGGCCTGAACACCCCTGGCAGGTTGTCAGGGATTGTGTGGTCTGAGCTTAGATAAGACACAGAACGTGACTGTGCAGAGGGACCTGCTGCCAGCAGAAGACAAGAAAGATCACCCTGTCACCTGACATCCAGGAAACCAAGATTTGCTTGGCCTCCAAACACCCCAGAACTTTGCAGCATTTATGGAAAGCTCCATGTAAGTATTTACTAGACTTCAAACTACCAGAGAGAATATGGATCTGGGAAAGGGAACTAGGTAGGACCCCCAAGATGCCCTCAAGAAGTCTTCAGAAGCTGTGCCCTTGGCTTCCAGACCTTCTCTGGCTGGAACTTGCCTCAGTGAGTGAGGCAAAACCATGGAAAGGTAAAAGGAAAATTAAGGCCTCCAAGGTCAAGCACCAGAAAGCCCTGAGAGCAGTTTCAAGCAAGGAGTGCAGCAGGTTGCCCAGGGACAGAAGTGCTCAGTCAACATTCATCCAGTGGGAAGCACTGCACGCAGGCTGTCCCCACACATCCATGGGTCTGAGGAGCACTGATAACCTCCCAACACAGCCCTGCACTCCCTGGCTTGGGACTCTAACCATGTGCAGCCTGTAGAGGGAAAGAGAAGGCAGGTGAGGGAAGCAGGACTGCTCCCTCAGGCTGCAGAATCACCACTGTGAGTCAGCTCTAAACAAAGCCCAAGACAGCTGAGGCCACACTCTGCCTCTGGATGAAACAGCAGCAGTTGGAGAGGGATGGTACCAGGGGGGATGTGTTCCCACCTCATCACCCACACCTTGCATGCTCAAGCACCTTCCTGGGGCTGCAGAGCTTTGTTAGAGATGGATCTGCCTTAGGGAAAGACAGGCCTCCAGCTGGAGCTCACCACTGCCACTCTGCTGGCCCTTCTCTTCAGCTGCACACACTGCTCCTGGCTGTGGCTCCTCCTGTGTGCTGCCTGCCCTGCCAGGCACTCCCAAGGGGGGGAGAGCAATGGGATGAGGCTCGTGCTCTCCCTGTTCAAATCCACTGGACAAATCAAGTGTTCTCCAAGCACCAGAGGTTTGGGGGAAAAAAAAAACCAACAAACACAACAATAAAAAAAACCCTAAGAAAAAGCATCCCCTCAGCAAAACACACAGGGAAATCTACTTTTCCAAGAGTCCCTTTCTGATTTCTGATTCTGACCCACTGTCACACCATTTTGAAAGGTGACTTCCACAGCCAGCCCTCAGGCACACACCCCACTCCCTTTTCAGACACTGGTTCTGGGAAAATGGTCTGAGGTGTGGACCCCTCGAGCTGGCAGGAGGACAGATGCAGTTCTGATGACACCACCCAGAGGACACAAGCCTGTGACCATTGCCAAACCATTAGTTCCATGCCCTCTTCTTTTGAATGTTGCATAAGCACTCCAAGAACTTGGTTTTTATCAGTTCAACTTTGCACTCCCTGCAAACAGGGAAGCTGTTTGTCAGGAACCTGTACTTCTCTGCCAAAACCCTCTCTGTCAGAAAAGGCTCATAAACCCTTTATTGCAGGATCCCCAGCCACCAGGGTACATTCTGCTTCCTGACCCCCCTGTCACTAAGGGATCAGCAGCTAATTCAGTGTAGTGCAGTTTTCTCCACAGCAGCATTAGGAAAAAGTTTTCAGAGTGTTGTGTTTGCCCAAATAAACTGCAAGTGTCTAATATAAAGCAGTTGGAGTTTATCCTTCTGCAAGAAAAGGCTCCAAAAGGATGCAGTCGTGTTCTGTGACCTCTGCAGTTCTGCCAGGATGCAGCCTCCAGTGTATGCAGAACAAAGACAGGCAACTTCCTACTCCAGAGAAGAGGATTATTCCCCTTCAGCTGAAGTAGCACTTGAAACAATTTGGCACCAGAAAAATCACTGCTGCAAGATGAAGTTTGAACTCCAAAGCCATGCAGCAGAAACTAGATCTATCCAGTGCAGGGGAGAGGCAGAGCAGGAGTGGGTCAGGGAGGAGGTAACAGAGGAAAGTGTCAGCTCAGAAAAGGCATGTGTGAGGGAAAAGGTACATGCAGCCTCATCAAAACCACGGCTGCTGACCACAAAAACAGCCTGAAAGCCAAGTTCCCAGCTGCATCTGCAGGGCAATAAAGAACCCAGCTCTCAGCCCAGCAGATTGGTGAAGACAAAAGACTACCTGATCTGTCCTCTGCCCACGGGCTTGGTCACGGATTTGGGAAATGTGTTTAGAGCCAGGTGCCCCTCAGACCTCACTCCTCCAGTGGACTCTTGTTTCTGCAGTCACCAGAGGATCCCCAGCACAAGATCAAAGCTTTCTCTGCCTCCTGCAAGGGCTCAAGAGCTGCCAGAGCCCTCACGTCAGCCTGCTGCAAAAGCAGACTTGAAGAGTGGGGAAGGGACTGTGCTCCTCCCCTGGAAAAATACTAAAGCTCAGGCTGCAAGAGGCTGGAATGGGGAGGACACCAGGATAAAAATCCTCTCTCGACAGGAGCCCCAGAAGGAAGGAGACAGGACATGGCACTGTGTCAGGCTAACACAAAGAACAAAGCCTGTACAGAAAGGCATGGCAGCACAACACCAAAGAAGAACCTAAACCCCACTTCCATCCCACAAATCAATATGTGCTTGTTGAATTCAGGAAGTGGGTTTTGCTGTTTCAAGTACACTTAATACCTGTTTGGTGCTGCCCTCCAGAACATTGCCCACACTCCCTCAGCCAAACAGGCAAATGTTTGTGTTGGAGCACAGGTATTACCAGCCAACTGGTGCCTATCAGTCAGAACTTACTACAGTCAGCTGGGAAGCACCATCAGTCTTCCAGCAAGATGCAGAGCTGGCAGGTGGCTCACAGAGACCATGGCAGGCCCAACAAGTTGAGTTTTTCCTTACCATGCCTGGCAGTGGCAGAGGTCAGCAGCTACATCACCACTTGACATAAAAAAAAAAAAAACCCAACAAAATAAAGGGGAGACCAGCCAGTTTCCTCAGTATTTTGGTACTAACAAACACATGAGTTGCCACAGAAGACTTCCTGGAGAGGAGAGGAGCCAGGAAAGAGTCAGCATGGTGCCAGGAGTGGAGCACAACCAGGACAAAGCTCAGTGGCAGAAAGTGACCTGAGGAATGAAAACTGCTGCCTTCCTGGGTCAGTTTGGTTTGTGTGCCTTTTTTTTTTTTTTTTTTTGAGCAGCCTTACCTGGGACAAGGTGTGCCCCTGGGGACAGGCAGCCACGGGGCTGGAGTGCCACCTCCCGGCAAGCCCAGGCAGCACTGCCTCACCCTGGAGCTGGCCAAGGAGGGGACACCAGGACCATGACATCCTCGTGCTGCTCCAGACCCCATATGTCCCTTGCTGCTTTCTCCTGATTGTGTCCTCACTCAGCTCACGGGTCACATAGAAGAGGGAAGAGAAAACACAAAGCATAATCTTTTTTTGGGGAGGTTGGCTCTGGAGAAATCAGAGGTGACCAAGGTGACAGCTGCTCCGAAGACCCAGATTTTCTCTGGGTCAAGATGTGAGTACCCACCAAAAGCAAGGAGCTCAGGAGAGCACCACAATCACATGTGGATTCACTCAAAAGCACCCAAAGCCCAGCAGGACATTTCAAGAAGGAGAAAGTCTGATTTTTTAAAAAAATGCTTCCTCCTTCTCCAGCCTGGCCACTCTCAGTGAAATGCCACTGTCCTGGGTTGGGCCAGGATAAAGGTGATTTTCTGTCTTGTACTTTTGCTTTCAGCTCAGTCTCCTGTCAGCAGCTGCACTTGCTGAAATGAACAGCAAGTTTCTCAGTCAGTGTCTGCTCCTGGGACTGAGAACTCCATGGTTAGAGTTACTGCTGGAGACTGGTGTGCAGAGCCAAGGCCACTGCTCAGCTCTGAGGAACATTTTGCCCTCCAGAAGGAGAAAAGGAGTCAAGAGGTCACACCTGGAACCCTCCTTTGGGCAGGAACAGACAAGACAGATGCCAGAACTGACCAGACAGAGTATTCCATCCCATACACCTCATACTCAGTAGAAATTGGAGGGATCACAAGGGTCAAACCCCTTCCTGCTTCCCCTTCTTCACCTCTCCCCGTTTGCTTCAGCATCCTGGGAGGATTCTGTCTGTTCCTCTGCCTGTGCTCCTGATCCATTCCAGCCTGGATCTGTGTGTTCCTGCCTCCAGCTCCCAACTGCTCCTGACCCCAGGATTCCAGCCTGGACTTTCCCAGGGCTGCCCTGCAGCCTCAGTGGTGATGTGAGAGTTATTGGGGGAAAGGGGGGAGGAACCTGGGATCAATTTTCCTGTATATTTGTATAGATTTAGTCATTTTTCCTATTTCTCATTCCTGTTTCATTAAAGCTGTGCAGTTCAGTTTCCAACCCATCAGTCTCTCTCCCTTATTCTCTCTCCTTTCCTTATCAGGGAGGAGAGGGGGATTAATAATAAAATCTGTTATTTGGTTTAATTGCCAGGGCAGTGTTAAACCCTGACAGCCACCCAAGTGTTTCCCAGGCCATGATGGAGTCTCCTGGGAGCTCAATCAGTACTTTCTAAGGTGGCCAAAAATGCAAGTACATACAAAGGCACCCAAGCAGCAGTGAGTTTCAGAGCTGAACTGGACATGTGACAAAACATTTCCTTCTGGCTTAAGCCACACACACCTCCTGCCATCCCACTCCATTTTTAAAACCTCTGTTTACAACCCCAATGCCTCTCTCAGGAGAGTCCCAGTGACACAAAGCTTTCCTCCTGCAGATGCCAGCCCCACTAAAACTTTCCATATCTTTCTACCATTTTCTGTTTCAATTCAGCCTGGGAAGTTTAGCACATGGACACATTCAGCTCAGTCCAATTTCTTCTTCTGACCACCTGGTGCCTCGCTTGCCTGGAGCTGTCTACCAGGAGCACTCATTTCCTGCTTAAAATTTCATTCTCTACCCTAAAAGAAAGGGAACTCGTGTTCAAAAGGCAAAGAGAAATCACCTCATCACACCTCTCTGTGTACCCAGGCAGAGTGGAGGATGAAGCAGCAGGTGGGATGCTGCTGTGTGCACAAGCAGAGCATCCCCAGCACTGCCAACACCCTCTGGTCAAACACCTCCCAGCACTGCCTGGGGTCAGATGGAGGCTGATGGCACAAATCTGTGCTCCTGGCCTCCCACCAGACCTCTTCTCCTTCACTCCCAACTACCTGGGAGGTGGTGTGGAAAGCTTCACACTGTCAGCAGGACAATCAAGCCTGAAATTCTGGCTCCTTGCCCCAAACCAAAACCTACTACAGGCCCTGGAACTCTTTCAGGGAACAAAACACAGCCCAAGAAGTCCCATCTAGTCTGTCTCCTTATCAACTAGCCCAGCCACCAAATATATTAGGATTATCAAAAGATTTTAAGACCCACTGTACAAAAACAGCACTCTCTCCCAGAGCTGTGTGTTTCACTGTCCTCATTCTTCTTTTTTAAGTTATCTGTAGTATCATTACAAGTTGTTAGAGCTTCTGATACCAAGTGCCAGCTGAAGCTGGTAACACCACCTCCAGTTTTTCAATACCTTGTCAGTGAGATGAATGCAGACACAGGAGATCCCTCCATCACTGGGGCAGCAGAACCACACCAGAACACAATTAAACACTCAGAGCCCTTGCACAGAAGGCTCCACAAGAGAGGGGAGATGCTTCAGGTAAGAAAACAGCTTTACTCCTGCTTCATCTCCAGCTTTCCTCTAGGCAGCACTGCAGACAGGTGCATTAGAGCAAATCTTGTGGGTGAAAAGCAGAAGATATGAGAGTGAAGACAAATCAAGGAAGAAACATCCTGTGCTGAATGGGGACCAATATATTTAATGAGATTACACAGCAAGTGCTACAGAGTTGTGTTTTGCTATAGGGATCTCATCAAGAGAAGCAGAACAAGGTCAAAGTTAAATTTAGTTGTGGACAAAACATCAGTTTTCAAGTTGTCACTCCCAGAGCTATGAGAACCATCCTATCAGATGACATGAGATGCTGAAAACTTTCCATCCCACTTGCACTGGATGGAGGCACTGCAGAAAGGTCAGCAGGGCTGATGTGACAGGAAAATGAGTTTCCACAGCCACTCCCAGCCTTCCCACCAAGTCACCCAGCAGGTACCCAGGGCAGCCATCACCTGATTCCTTTCAGTTCCTCTTTGCCACACATTGGTTTTCAAAATCAAACTGTTTGGGAACAGCAGAATTTTTAAGTCTGTAAGATACTCAGTGTCCTGCCCAGACTTTTTACTGCCTTTAAAAAGACTGAGAGGAAACCATGAGCAACTCCCAGGATGCTTCCACAGATACCAGACATAGGGCAGCAAAGGAAAAGCATCAAGGGAGGAAAGTTTCCCAATCCTGCCAGGCTCAAACAGTCCAGACATCTGGGCAGCAAGGTAAAGATGGGCAAAGAGATGTTGTGAGAGTTCAGTTTGAGGGAATGGAAGAGGTTGCTCCATACAGCTAAAATGATGAGCCAGAAACTGCTCCATCCCCTTCAAACACTGCTGCAAAATGGGGGCCTAGTAATGTCTTGCTTCATATCTGGAGCCAAACATGAAAACTCCACATTTGAGGGGCAGGTAACATGAGAAAATGTTTTTTCTTAGAGTCTAGGAAAGGCTTAAAAGACAGGCAGCTTCAGCACAGTGACCCAGAAAATGACAGCTATGAACCACTGGGTCAGAAAAAAAAGAGATGTCCAGACATAGAAAGGGCAGAACAGGAAGGAATGTGGCAGAATCAGCTCTTGAATCAATATTTGCACTTGCAGGAGATGCCACAAAGAGGCCAATAAATGTAAAGATCTTGCAATGGACCACAAAGGCCTTTCCACATCAGCCTGCACCACTGAAAGACAAAACCTCGAGGTGGCAAGCAAGATAACACCCACACAGAGCAGCAAGATCAACCACCACTTGCCCAAAACCCTGTGAGGAGCCCAAGCTCACTGCCTCAAACAGACAAATACTGAGGTATCAGCTGTCCAGCTCCAGAACAGAGCACAACTTTATTCTCAGAGGTGCAAGGTAAGGTCATGGAGCCAGAAATTCACTTTTGTTCATGAGATTTCTCCTTACAGGTTAGAGAAGGCCACTGGCTGGGCAGTTTGGAAGCCAAATGAGAGCTTACTGGAATGCAGACTAAGAAAAAAGGCAATTTTATTTTTAAATACAAACTAGCACAACTGGTATCACACCAGTAAGAGCAATTTCCTTTTATTGCCCATTAAAACAAGAGCAGCACACAGGGGAGCAGAGCAAAACCTAGAAGATAGCTGTGAGAAAGCTGTGCTGTTTGAAGCTCTTCACATCAGCTGAAGATGAGCGCACACACACCCTCTGTCTTTTCACACTCTGACAGAGACACTGAGGTCACTGCAGCCCTGTTTTTCCCTGCTGCATGCTCTGGGCCCTCCCTTCCCTCAGTGCTGGGCTTCCTTGAACCCACTGAACAGGCAGGAAAAGAGAAATCTGTCAGAGATTAAACCCCAAAGGGAAAAATTGTTCAATTTTTAGCCAGTTCAACTTTCTGAACCAGTTTGTGAGGGGATCATAGTCATGGAATGGTTTGGGTTGGGAGGGACCTTAAAGCTCCTCCAGTCCCAACCCCCTGCATGGGCAGGGACACCTCCCACCAGCCCAGGTTGCTCCAAGCCCCATCCCACCTGGACTTGGACACTGCCAGGGATGGGGCAGCCACAGCTTCTCTGGGCAACCTGGGCCAGGGGCTCAGCACCCTCACAGTAAAGAATTTCTTCCTCATGTCCAACCTCAATCTCCCCTCTCCAAGTTTTAACCCATTCCCCTTGTCCTCTCCCTACCCCCCCGTGTCCAAAGCCCTCCCCCAGCTTTCTTGTAGCCCCTTCAGATATTGGGAGGTTGCTCTGAGCTCACCTATCAAAAGCCTGGAACCCCTTAGGGTGTGATGACAGGAACACAGCAGCCCTGAGGAAGGCTCAGGGACCTCAGTGGGTCAGAACTCAGGCAAGTGAAGTCAGGCACATGTACAACGTGCCTGTGTTTTGCAGCAGGATCACGTTTTTCAAGTCCTAAAACATTTGACACAAGGGACAAGGGGAAATGATGGCTCTGAGAGGGACAGAACCAACTCTGCCATGGAAGGCAGCTCTGCAGTGGTGCCAGTGAAGCACACACACCCTGGGAACAGATACCTTGAACACCACAGCTGGTTTGAGACCTTGAGTTTCATCCAGGGAGCTGCAGGAAACACAGCAGCTACAGGGCAGAGTGGGGACAGCCAGTTCTGAGAGCCCTCAAGTCTGGAAGAAGACCCAGTGCTTCAAATGCTGCTGACAACCAGCTGGTACTCACGTGATGAAGTCCAGGAAGCTTGCAAGGGGCTCATAGGCATGGTTCCTCATGTGACGGAATTCCACCACCATCTTCTCCTTCAGCTTGTCATCTATGACTGAGACAGTCAGAGGGGAGGCTTCATTGGCCAGGAAGTTCCCATAGTCTGTGCTCTGCAGGTGCAGTTTCAAGTCTGAAAAAGAAAAGAATCATTCTCCCTCTGCAGGGTTCACATTGGGCTTGTTTGGGTTTTTTTTTGGTTTGGTTTTTTGTTGTTTTTTTTGAGCATCCCTAAGAGAGCTTTTGCTCAGCACTTCCCCAGGCATTCTCTTCTCTGAAAGATCACACAGACAAAGCCCCACATGCTTGTGTTTGGTTTTATCCTGGACAATCCAAATGCAGGAAGACACCTGTGTTTCACCTTAACCAACCCTGCCCCATCAACTGGGACACCAGCTGTGCAGCTGACCACATACCTCTGCCACCATGCTTGGGCAAGGTGGGAAGTTACTGAATTTCTAGAAATAGTTGCTAGAAATCTGGAAAACAAAAGGAACTTCAGCATTTCATCTAGCCAGGAGGGTGCTGGTTACAAGCTTCCCTGAAACAACCATGACCAAGAATCTATCTGCACCCACAAACAAGTTTCCTCAAACACTGGTGATGTGGAAGCAACTGCAAAGCTTTCAAAGCCAAAAAGCCACAAGCATCAACCTTGACACTTTAAAGCAGAGAGGAATTAGAAGGAAGAGCAGATAGGTATTAGAAGGTTGGCATCATCCCTTCAGCCCCACCAATTGGTAAAGAGAAGTCAGGCATGGGAGAGTGGCTGGAGAGGAGGAAAGCCACTTAAATCTGTCTCATATGGTGGGCAAACCCTGCCCAGAAGAGAAGAACATGTTCAGAAGCTTTCCCCCCTCCAGTTTCAAGCAGAGGAGACCTTTGTTTCTGCTGCTACCCTCACTGCAGGTCAGGTGCCCAACCAAGCTGCTGTCCTGGCCAACAAGCAACCACAACATGCTGAGCTCTGTCAAGAGAAAAACTCTGTTAGAGCCAAGAGCATTTCAGTGTCTCTGTGGAAAAACTGAATCCAAAACTGTGAGGAACGTCATAATTCTGCTTCTCCAAGCTCCAGGAGCTGCACTGGTACACAGTGTTCACCTCCCTTCAGCTTCACCTCAGAGGGCCAGTTAGGCAAGCACCCTCCTAAGGATCCAAGACCTTTACAGGGAAAGGAGAAGAGCTGGAAGAGTTTAGTCAAACCAGATGTGAGCTCAGTGTCCAGAAAAAACAACAACAACAAAAAAAGACATTTCTTCTCCCTGGCTTCTCTGAAGCTCAGCACTGAACCATCCAAGGCTTCAGCATTATGGCAGGAGCACCCAGGGCAGAGCAAGGACTCAGGTTAGTTTTAGGAGGTGGAGGTTCTGATGCTGCAGCCAGCTAACATGCTCTGGCCCAGGCTCCAAGGTGAACTTGTACTTTCCTGGGTGACCACTGTCCCCAGCCTGAGGGTCAAATGGCTTTTGAACCAACTTTAACTCTTCTGAGTATTTCCAGCAGGGTCTAACAAAGATTATTTTTTAGCTATGAAGATGTTACCACTGGTGAGTCCCACAGGAAACAGATGGTGGTTGTAGAGAGGGAAAAAGGAGGCCAGAGATTTAACAACACTCAGCTGCTGCTGTGTTTCTCAGAGGTTTATGGGAGGGTTTGGTGCTCCTCTCACCTTTAGGAAGGAATCTTGCTGCTCGCCCAGCAACACATCACAGCTGAAACAAAGCAAAAGCTCAGCCCAGACCTCTGCTCCCCAATGCTGCACCTAAACAGCTCTGCCCTACCAAATGATCAGCCTGTGCTCACAGTTCTGAGGTGGGAAAACACAGTCTGGAGAACTTAAGGCAGTGAGGGGAGTTTTTGACATGAACCTTGCCAGAAAAATCCAATACACCCAAACTCAGAGTGCCCTTCTCCTCTGCTCAGCCTGCAGAGGTTTGTTACTGACAGGAACTGTGTCCTGCTCCCTGCAAACTGCCCAGCCCACAGGCAGCACCCTGCATGCAGAGTGCTCACCCATCTCTTCTCCAATTACTTGATTTTTTTTGAAAGCTAAGATAGTTACAGGGAGGAGATCTACCAGAATTACTCCCTGACAAGTTACAGTTCCTTTTCTGAAAGCTCCTGGAAAGCTTGGGAGTTTGAGTGGCAATCAAGTTCTAATGTCAGATCAGGGCTTTTAACAGGGGCTGGAGAAAACATGGAATAAAACTCAGCAGCTGCTCAACAGCTACGAGAGAAAGGGACCTGGTAAGCAGAAGCTGCATTCAGATACCTCCTACTTTCAGCCCTCTGTAATTGTGCAAAGCTCTAAGGAAAACAAAGCCTGCCCCAAAAGGCATGTGATGTTTTGCAGCTTTACAGGACCTTGGAGAGGAAGCAGCTACTGCATATCCTACCAGCTCTTGCTTCAGCAGGGAAGCTTCCAAAGCTTTAGAGCTTATTTCCTCAGCTCCAGCTCTGCTTCAGCAAAACCCTCAGTTCCCTTCAGAGTCACCATGACCTGCAGCTCTGCTCTTCCTTTTGAGAGGAAAAGCAGAGTTTTCTCAGACCCAGCAGAGTTTTCTCAGACCATTCAGCTCCAGGGCTCAGGGCTGCAGCCACAGCAGGTCCATGCTATGCCCCTTGCAGCCTCCCCCTCACCAGCCTGGAGCAAGGGCCCAGGAAGGAGCTGCTTCACCAGAGGGTTCTGTCCTGCTCAGGGAGGGGGTTGCCCCCATCCCAGCTCCACACAGGAACCAGCACAACCTGATGTTGCAACCAGAGGAAGGACAGTGTTTATGTAACACTTGGAATTCATATTGACAGGCAGAGCCAGCCACAAACTGCAAGAACAAAGCTCTTCTCCATCTCTTAGCATCCCAGCAGACAGAACAGGAACATATTTTCCAAAAATTGGACCAGATTTGTAAAGCCTGACTCAACGCATCCCACAACCCTTCCATGAGCCTGGACTCCTCCAGCCCCCGGGTCAGTCACCAACCCTCAGCCAAAGGGGCTTTGGGAGTTGCTAGTACAACTGTTCCCATGTCAGGCTCCTCAGTTCAGCACACACCAATCCCGTGGTCTCACAAATCCCTTGCCAGAAGGGCTGTCCCAGTAGCACAGTGGACCTACTGCTGAGCAAGCCCTGAGCTCTCCAAAACTTCCAGTTCCTATTTCCTGACACAAGCTGATGCTGAGCTGGGCTCTGGCAGCAGGAGCAGTACCCTGGCAGGGGTGTGTTGGTACAAACCCTCTGCTGTGCTGCTTGCCCAGCTGCAAAGGAGTCAGCCCTGCCCCTCTGATGCTGCTGACCCACCCAGCACACAGCTTCACCCCAGCCAGAACTTTGCAGAGGTTCCTTTGCTTTTTTTCCAGCATTTTTCCGAGCAGTTCACACATTTTAAGAAACAGACTGCTCTAAGGTTTGGCAAGGGAGAGGTTGAGTTACCACAAAGCTTTAGTTCTCTCTCCTCCCCCACAAAAGCTGGTGAATTATGGCCAGGTCACAGTTCCTGGAGAGTTGCCTGCTGCAAGAACACAACAGCCTGTCAGCACCACAGCCTTTTTCTGCTGAGCAGTCGAGTAGCAAAGAGCTTGAGATCACCATGACATGAACTTGCAGCCACTTCCTTCCAGCTCTGGGATCAGGCCCTCTGGTTTCCCTGCAGTTCACAGACAAGGCATAAACACAACTGAAGCTGCTTCCAACACATCCCTGAGCCAACACCACACCTTGACATTTCAGGTGCCATTTCCTTGAGGGACTTCACAGAATCACAGGATGTCAGGGTGGAAGGGACCTCAAGGATCATCTGCTCCAACCCCTCTAATATTAGTGTTTATCTGAGATGTCCCAGCACCCCATGGAGCTGAGACTTCAGACTTTCCCAAGTGGGGGAATCCACCCCTTCCCCTGGGAGACCATTCCAGTGTCTTAGTGTCCTCAGGGGGAAAATTTTTCCTCTTGTGTTCCAACAGAATCTCTCCAGGAGCAACATAAAAGGAGAGTTTGAGAAAACTGGGTCTGTTCAGCCTGGAGAAGGGAAGGCTCAGGGGAGACCTTGTTATGATGTTCCAGTGCCTAAAGGGCAGCTCCAAAGCAGATGGAGACTCCCTGTTCACAAGGAGTCCCATGGACAGGGTGAGGGGCAATGGGCACAAGGTGCTCCTGGAGAGACTTCAGGTTCTCAGGGATGCTGCTATCCCCTCCTCCAAGTCTGCTCTGTCATACCAAGGAACAGAACCAGTTCTCAGCCTTTCAGACACCTGTCAGCCCTGCTCAGAGTGACCCATGGCCCTGCCAGCTCACACTTCCACCCCCTCCTGTAACTGCACTGCACAGCTCTCAGGCAAGTTCATGGCTCAAGCACTGCCAGGCAAGGGCTGATTTGGTCTCCTCATGCACAGGCACAGAATTAACCTCCACAACTTCCCAGCTGAACTGAGGGGTTGAAACAACTCTCTGCCCCTAACCTTGACATCTGGCTCCCAAGTGCCTGAGGCCACCACTGCAGAGATGAAACTAAAACATAATCTGCCATCTCCCAAGCAGCCAAGTCCCTGAGGGATCACACAGCAGTCTGCAGATCCTCTGCATTGCCCACGGCCTCCTGAAGGGAGAGCAGCCATCACCATTCCCCCTGTTGCTGCCTCTTTGGTCTGTTTATGGCAAACTTGGACACTCCTGAAGCTCCTTCTCTGAAATTTCACTGGAGAAGCACCCAGAGACCCTTCCTTCCCTGCAGATTTTTCAGACCCTTCCTCTGCTGAACACAGAGACATGTCTTCTCCTTCCCCCCTGGAAGTGTCTCTCTTCACCTCTAAGATGTCCTCAGCACCAAGCAGCAGACAAAGTTTCCAGCCCAGTTTTTCCAGTGCTGAGAAGCTGACCTCAGCTGCTGCCTGGAGTTCAGCTAGGAGAAGCTATGAAAAAGGTCTCTGCCCAGTAAAAGAGGCCAGAACAAACAGCAAAGAGCCTCTGCTGAACCCTGCAGGAAGCCAGAGACCACAGGGTTTGTTTGCCACCATGATTAAGCAGGCTGTGGAAGTGCCATCTTTCTTCCAATAAATAATGTTTCCCTTGAGCTTGTTGTAAGAGGACAGTTGATTAACAGTTGATAAACCACAGCCAGTGGTTACACCAGAGGCCACAGGACAAAGCACCAAGATCAGCAGAACACCTTTGGGCTACTGCTCTGCTGCTGCCCAACATTTATAGGACAGAAGTGGCCTGTGCTCTGCCCAGATCTCACTGCTCCCATCTGCTCTGCTCACCTGGCAGATGAAAGCTCCTGGGGACAGGATCAGCATTCTGTCCTGGGTTGGGCCAGGATAAAGGTGATTTTCTGTCTTGTACTTTTGCTTTCAGCTCAGTCTCCTGTCAGCAGCTGCACTTGCTGAAATGAACAGCAAGTTTCTCAGTCAGTGTCTGCTCCTGGGACTGAGAACTCCATGGTTAGAGTTACTGCTGGAGACTGGTGTGCAGAGCCAAGGACACTGCTCAGCTCTGAGGAACATTTTGCCCTCCAGAAGGAGAAAAGGAGTCAAGAGGTCACACCTGAAACCCTCCCTTAGGGAGGAATGGACAAGATAAATGGCCAGAACTGACCAAAACAGAGTATTCCATCCCATACACCTCACACTCAGCATAAATTTGAGGGATCACAAAGTGTCAAACCCCTTCCTGCTTCCCCTTCTTCTCCTCTCCCTCTTTGCTTCAGCATCCTGGGAGGATCCCATCCATTCCTCTGCCTGTGCTCCTGATCCATGCCAGCCTGAATCTGTGTGTTCCTGCCTCCAGCTCCCAACTGCTCCTGACCCCAGGATTCCAGCCTGGACTTTCCCAGGGCTGCCCTGCAACCTCAATGGTGATGTGAGAGTTATTGGGGGAAAGGGGGGAGGAACGTGGGATCAGTTTTCCTGTATATTTGTATAGATTTAGTAATTTTTCCTATTTATCATTACTGTTTCATTAAAGCTGTGTAGTTTAGTTTCCAACCCATAAGCCTCTCTCCCTTATTCTCTCTCCTTTCTTTATCAGGCAGGGGAGGGGGATTAATAGAGAGCATCTTTTATTTGGTTTAATTGCTGGGCAGTGTTAAACCCTGACACTCAGGGATGTCTAACACTGCAGGACTGTGCATTCCCACACGTGACACTGCCAGTGAATTGTTTCCCAGTGAATGATCCCTGGAAGGGGTGGCTAGAGACAGCAGGGTCACTGGACACATGTCACCAATAAAGGACAGGACTCAGCTGTGACTCAGTGCCTTCCTGCAGGGACTGATCCTCTGAAGCAGCAGCCCCAGGGTCTGGCAGCCCTGGGCATGCTATGGGGCTGTATCAAAACAGAAACAGTGACACACTTACTGCTCTGGGACTGCTTTTCCCTGCAAGCTTAACTTGCCTTAAGTTCAAGAACCACGGCTGCAGCTGATACTTGGATCTAACCTGGATCTCATACTTGGATCTGGATTGACAGGAAGCTGAACATGAGCCAGCAGTGTGCCCAGGTGGCCAAGAAGGCCAATGGCATCCTGGCCTGGATCAGGAACAGCGTGGCCAGCAGGTCCAAGGAGGTGATTCTGCCCCTGGACTCAGCCCTGGTGAGGCCACACCTCGAGTCCTGTGTCCAGTTCTGGGCCCCTCAGGTCAGGAAGGAGATGGAGGTGCTGGAGCAGGTCCAAAGGAGGGCAACCAGGCTGGTGAAGGGACTGGAGCACAGATCCTATGAGGAGAGGCTGAGGGAGCTGGGGCTGTTCAGCCTGGAGAAGAGGCTGCTCAGGGGAGACCTCATCACTCTCTACAACTACCTGACAGGAGGTTGTAGCCAGGTGGGGGTTGGTCTCTTTTCCCAGGCACCTCTCAGCAAGACAAGAGGACNAGGATGTGACTGGACCTGGGGTGACTCTGACACCCGAGTTGGGATTTCCAACCCAAAGCACTGAGCCTCAGCCTGGCAGAGAAGGAAACTTCCACTGGTTTGCCAGAACTGGTTGCAAACTGGACTTAATCACAACTGGTGGGGACTTGCTCAACTCCACTTAAACTGAAATAAGATGGGAGTGAGATGGATTTCTCCCCAGAGCGAGCCAAAGCTGGATAAGCTGCTTGAAGGGGATCCACCTGGGAATTTCAGGCGGTTTGGTTAAAATGATTTACCACAAGCCCTAATTGAAACAATTTCAGCTTGGAGAAAGAGAGAGAGAGAGCTCAGAGCTGGCAGGGCCCAGCATCCTTCCCACCCCTGTGCCTTCCTCAGGGCATTTGAAGGCCAGGCTGGATGGAGCTTGGAGCAACCTGGATGGGTTGGGAGGGGAAAATCTGTTTCTTCAGTCCCGACCCACCTCCTGCATCCCTAAAGAAGCCAGGCTGAGGGATTGGGGTTGTTCAGCCTGGAGAAGAGGAGGCTCCCAGGTGAGCTCAGAGCAACCTCCCAATATCTGAAGGGGCTACAAGAAAGCTGGGGGAGGGCTTTGGACACGGGGGGGTAGGGAGAGGACAAGGGGAATGGGTTAAAACTTGGAGAGGGGAGACTGAGGTTGGACATGAGGAAGAAATTCTTTAATTTGAGGGTGCTGAGCCCCTGGCCCAGGTTGCCCAGGGAAGCTGTGGCTGCCCCATCCCTGGCAGTGTCCAAGTCCAGGTAGAATGGGGCTTGGAGCACCCTGGGCTGGTGGGAGGTGTCCCTGCCCATGCAGGGGGTTGGGACTGGAGGAGCTTTAAGGTCCCTCCCAACCCAAACCAGTCTGGGATTGTGTGGCTGGAGAAGGAGCAGGCAGTCACCCTTCAGCCCAGCTGCCTGCTCTCTACATTCCCAGCTCTCCTCTGAGTGGAGAAAGAGGGAAGAGCAGGGGAGAAGTGGCTTTGCAGAGGCATTTAGGACTCTGTGCCTCCAGCACTCCACTTCCCCTCTGGCAGCAAGGGCTGCACCAAGCAACCCTGGAAACACTTTTCCAGACTCCAAACCAGCAACCTGCCCAGTGGTGGCTGATTCCACACCACCCAGCCTGAGTCTGCTGCTCACTGTCTACAGCTACAGATGAATGGGACAGAAAACAAAGCCCTGGAGTGTGTGAGGCCCCTCTCAGGAGAGCCACCATCCCCTCCACCTGGCCTGCTGCCAGGCAGCCCAGGACAAGTCTCACCTACCTGCTCCAAGGCCTCTGGTTTCACTGTTGATTCCCCACTGTTGTATCCTAGAGCTCTGTGGACCAAATTGAGGAGATGAGAGAGCTTTGGAAATCCTTTCTTTTCTTCTTCTAGCCACCCTTCAGCTCCCAAATACATCTTTGGGATATAGATGGTTACTCTGCTCTTTCCCAAGCTGATGTGACATAACCCCACTACTTGGGGGTTATATAGGACTGAAAAAATCAAGAGTTTTCATGAGACAAGTCCACAGCAAGCTGAGAAACTGCAGGCTGAGGTGCACAAATAAACCAGGACAGAGCTCTGCTGGGGCACCCCACAAGTGAAGCCCCAAACAGGACAGACCCCACCCCTCCACATGCACACAAGGTGGCCAAGTCCCCAGCTGAAGGGACAGAAGCACCAATATCCACAGAGAGGAGGTGGTGGTGGTGGAAACAGCCTCTGGAAAGCCTCAACCATACAACTCAACTTGAGCCAAGGTCCAGGTGTCAGCTGGACAGCCTGGCTGCCCAACTGCAAGGTGACAACCCCTGCTGCTGGGTTCCAGCCCACCAAGAACTGGGATTCTCACACTGCTGCTGTGGAAGCAAGAGGAATTTTTGTGAGGAGTGTTGTGAAGGCTGACTTGAAGGTAAAGAGAAGAGGACAGACACTTTTTGCAGAGCAGCAGTAAAGCCTGACCATAACCTGCATAATCCCACCCCAGACTGAGCTCCCTCAAACTGGCACCAGTGTCCAAGTGCATCCTTATTTCTCGTCCAGCAGACCCCTCCCAGGCTACCTCGGCTCTTCTGAGCTGGAGGTGGCTTCTCAGGGTCCTTTTGCCTGCAGGAACCTGGAAGACACCACTTGGGTTATCCAGGACCGAGCTCTGAAGAACAGATCCGGAAAGAGAGATCAGCTCCAAGTCCTTCACTGACACCTTGTGTCAGAAACAGGAATTGGCTGGGAGAGGCTCCCAGCGAGGAGCACAGCACAGGAGGCCTGAAAGAAGGGATTAAAGAGGCTTTCAAGAGAAAGCTTAAACCAAAACAAGTCTCACGCCCTCCCCTCACTCCTGGTGGTGTTTTCCTGCCTCGGGAGCTCGCCTGGCTCTCTCTCTGTGACTCGCCCAGGAACCAGGCATGCAGAGATGACAGAGGATGACACAGAAAAGCAGGATCTCCTCCCTCCAGCAGTACCAAGCTCTCAACCCAACTCCTGAAGCAGAGAATTCAATCCCTCCCTGCTTCCAGACCACTCCAAGCACACAAGAGGGAGCAGCAGTTCAGCCCTGGAAGCTCAACATTCCTCCAGGGAGCAGCTGCAGCCTGGATTCCCAGGGCCAGCACACAAGAACCTTCCTTGGTCCTTCAAGGTTTCTCCATGACCAAAGTGACATTTCCCTCCAGGAAATCCATTTCTTTTCTGGGAGGGATACAGAGCCCTGGAAGAGGCCCCCCTGAGAAGCTGAAGACTTTCAAGTCCTGTCTGGATGCATTTCTGAGTGAGCTGCCCAAGTTTTGGTCCTGCTCTGGACAGGGGGGTTGGAGCCAATGACCTTCAGACCCTTCCAGCCCCTGACACTCTGACTGCAGAGCCAGACTCACCCAAGAGGCAGCAGAAATAAAGCTGGAGAGAAGAAGGTGGGAGTCTTTCATGCCTCAGTACTTATTTTGGTTGCTGCTGAACAAGCCACTGCCTGGGTTCAGTGCAGGCAAGCAACTGGGAGAGAAAGAACAGAGGTTAAAAGCCTGTGGGGCACAGAGAACAGGGAATGGGAATATCAGAACTAAAGGGAGAGAGGGAAGAAATGGTCTGACCACAAAGCTGGGGAAGTGACCACCAGCACTGCTGCCCTGAAGGACAATCCCTCTACAGCAGCAGAGCAGTCAGGGGCAGGGAGAGCCCAGGGGAGGAGGCCCAAGGCTGGCAGGGAATCCAGAACCCCCCTCAGGCTCTGAAGGAGGCAGCTGCTGCCAGCAGAGAGCTGCCAGGGACAGCACAGGGATGGCACCAAGGCAAACATGCAGCAGCTCCCAACTGACCCCTTCCACGTGGAGAGGACATCACCCCAAGGGAGAACAAAGTTTGGTTCAGAGGGCAAAGAGGGGAGAGAAGAAAGAGGCTATAAATGCAGAAAGACTCCAAAGGGGAAGTTACCCACAGGGAAGGCTATAAAGTGATAGTTTAGGGCAGGCTGAAACTTCCCATTAGCAAGAAAGCAGAAATACCTCCTAGCCCTATCTATCAGGCCCTGGACATCAGAGCAAGAAACAGAGACTGCTACAAGCAAGGAGCTGAAAAAATCTCTGTCAGAAAAGGGAATTCTGTCCTGAGTAAAACTATCCTGGGGATTTTTAAGGCAGAGACTCAGGCACATCTTAGTGCCTTACTTGCAAATCTGCTGTTCACTGTGGGTGTGAGCAGCTCCAGGACACTTACACTCAGGGTTCAGCTGGCTAAGGACCCCTCTAGACAGTCAATATTCATTTCAATCCCTCAGCAATGCCCATGAAGATAAAGCTGATGCTTAACTAGTGCTTTTAGGAGAAGTAATAATCCAATAATTATATATATAATAACATAATATATATAACATCCCATTATATAATAATATAATACTATAATAACTTGTATTATTATATTATAGTATTATATTAAATATATTATTATATATAATATAATATTATAATATAATATATATAATATTCCATTGAGCAAAACAACCAGCATCTCTGGACACACGTTTCTAGCCCATTTCAGTAGAGACCTGGTTTTGATCTTTGTGATTTGTGACCCAGGTTCTGGGCATTAATGAGTTAAAAACTGCTAAGCAGGTCACAGATCCAGAGGAACAGGTCAGCAGGGACTGATGAAGCTGATGAGCTGCTCACAGTGCATCACAGAGAGAAACCCTGACAGCTCCCCGGGTGTGTACACACTCACCTGGGAAGCAGAGAACAGCTGGAAGGTGGAATTAGTCTGAAAACAGAACTCAAGATCACAGGCAAAGGGTAATTCACCAGTGAACCTACTGGAATTCTTTACCAGCAATCTTTCAGCACCAGCAGGTACTTTCCTAGGTAGAACCTCCACAAAACCTTCATCCCGGGTACCAGGGATCAAGTGAGATTCCCCCAATAAACTCCCCTCTGGCCTTGGCAAGGTTTCCTGCTCTGCTGCCATTTGGGAAAAGAAAAAGCAGAAAACGCGGTTTGGCAGCAGAGCCAGGGCACCAGGCTCGCAGGACACGGTGAGAACCAGGATTCTCCTGGAGCCGCCTGAGGAAACACCCCGGAGCGGAGCCGCCGCCTCAGCCAGCGGGCCGGGCCGAGGGGGAAACTGAGTCAGAGGAGCTGGGGAGGGAGAGGGATGAGGAAACGGCCTCAAACCGCCACTCAGGGCTCTGTTTGCTCCCTGCCCCCCAGCCCCTCAGCTCCCCCCCTCACACGGAGCGGCCTCTCCCCTCAGCACGGGGGGGGGGGCTGAGGCGGGAGGGACCGGGATACCCCCCCCCCCCCCCCC
>JAAWXA010000018.1:1248471-1319016 GCA_038090715.1 Florisuga fusca | reverse complement strand
GGGGGCCCCGCAGCCCTCGCCCCCCTCCCCCTTCCTCAGCACCCCGTCGATGCCCGTCCCCCCCTGAGGCCGCCATGGCGGGGGCGCAGGGCTGTGGCGAGGGGCAGATGGCGGGGCTGTACGACCTGGGGCGCACGCTGGGCAAGGGCCACTTCGCGGTGGTGAAGCTGGCGCGGCACGTGTTCACCGGGCAGCGGGTGGCCGTCAAGGTGATCGACAAGAGCAAGCTGGCGGGGGAGGCGGCGGGGCAGCTCCTGCAGGAGGTGCGCTGCATGAAGCTGGTCCAGCACCCCAACGTGGTGCGCCTCTACGAGGTCATCGACACCCACGCCAAGCTCTACCTCATCCTGGAGCTGGGCGACGGCGGGGACATGTTCGACCACATCATGCGGCACGAGGGCGGGCTGGCCGAGGCGCGGGCCAAGCACTACTTCGCCCAGATCGTCCACGCCATCTCCTACTGCCACAAGCTCCACGTGGTGCACCGCGACCTCAAGCCCGAGAATGTCGTCTTCTTCCAGGAGCAGGGGGTGGTCAAGCTGACCGACTTTGGCTTCAGCAACCTCTTCCAGCCTGGCAAGATGCTCACCACCAGCTGCGGCTCCCTGGCCTACTCGGCGCCCGAGATCCTCCTGGGGGATGAGTACGATGCCCCGGCTGTCGGTAAGGACTGGCCCTCACTCCTGGGGACCTGCCTCTTGCCTGTCTCTTGCCTGGACCATGGTCCTGCCAAGCTGGGTGCCACCACTCTTTTGGCCCCTCATGCTGGGAGCACTCATGGGTGGTGGCACCGACTGTCCTCACAGAGAGGAATCCTGACCCTTGGGTGCTCGCCTGCCCTGGCACAGGGTGGTCCTCCTCGTGAAGACCTTCCCTGTGCACACTGAGATCCTGCAGAGTGATGGTTTGTGCCAGGCTAGCAGGCTGCTGGCAGCAGCCAGGGCTGGGGAGCAGCAGTGGGAGAGCACAGCCACCAGAACGCCGGTGCTTGTGGTTGTGTGAGGGGTGATGCCAGAAGGAAACCTCCTCAGGATGCTGCTGTTTGGGTGGAGGAGTTCCAACAGTTTCTTTTGCTGCATCCCCGCCCTGCAAACCACTTCCTCTCCACACCTCCCAATGCTCATCCTCACCTGGAGGGCTCGGGGGCTGGGAAGCCCGTCTCGGGGTGCAGGAGGTCAGGCTGGGGGCACAGAGAGGCTCTGCTGAGACAGAGGGGACCTGGGAAGGGAAGTGGGACCCCAGCCAGTTCTGCTGGAATTTGGGGCAAGAGGATTTAGCAGAATAAAACAGAGAGCCCTTAAAGGAAAAGGCTCAGTGTTGGCTCAGGGAAAAGACGTCTCCAGGGCTGAGAACAGGGATGGATTGTGGTGATGACGGGAAAACAAGCTGGTGGCTCTGTGAAGGGAAATGAAAGGAGAAAAGTGGCGCAGATGATCCGTGTTCAAACACAGACCCTTGACTTGAGCAGCTGAAGGTCTGAACCAGGAGCCCTGGGTGTGTTCAGCATCCTAAAACACCGCGGGGTTTACGTACTGGAGGAGTGGGTGAAGATGTTGCTGGCTCCATCCCTGTCCCCTGGAGAGCCTGGATGGGTGCTGCATGCCCCTGCAGTGTCCCTGCTGGCACAGCCCAGTGCTGGGATGGTCATGGTGGGATCTGTTTGGGAACTGGGAAGCTGAGGAATGACCTGAAATGGTGCTGCGGGTGGGTGGCCAGAAGGGGACAGAGCTTGGGGCTGACCTCCCTGTCCCAACCTGGGAAAGACCTCAAGTGCTTTGGTCAAGATTGAGACCTGCTTGGATGTGAGGATGGGCAGGGTCCTTCCTTGCCTTGGTGGGGTTGGGGTCCCTCTGATTGTGAGGCAGGACCTGGCAGCTGTTGCCTCCGAGGAGCATCCCAGTGAGCACTGGTGTCTGCTGGATTGGCACGGGGGGCGGGTGGGGGTGGCCCTTCCAGGGTCAGAGCATGGTGGGCAGGCACAACCTGAACTGCTGCTGCTTCTTGCAGACATCTGGAGCCTGGGGGTCATCCTCTACATGCTGGTGTGTGGCCATCCCCCCTTCCAGGAGGCCAATGACAGCGAGACCCTCACCATGATCATGGACTGCCGCTACACCGTCCCCCCGCACGTCTCGGCACAGTGCGCTGAGTAAGCACCTCTCTGCCCCCCCAGACTCCCTCGGACCTCAACTTGCTGCCCCCCGGGGTGGGTACCGTGTCCCCGGGGGCTACCTGGGGACAGAGGTGGGAAAATGCCTGGGACAGATGCCTGGGGGCTGAGGTGTGACACCGGGGTGAAGCTGCGGAGCTGTTTCCCGTGCTGCTGCAGGGCACCCCTTTCCCCTCAGTCTCATCTCCAGGATGCTGCAGCGGGACCCGAAGCAACGAGCATCCCTGGAGCAGATCGAGGGCCACGCGTGGCTGCAGGGCGTGGACCCCTCCCCTGCCAGCCGCTGCCTGCTGCCCCTCACCTCTCACAAGCGCGTCTCCCAGGAGGAGCACGAGATCATCCTCCAGGCCATGACGTGCGGGAACATCGCGGATCGAGACACCATCCAGGAGTGAGTGGTGGGGCAGGGTCCCAAGGTGGGGGCACCCCGTCAGGGGGGCTGCAGGGGGGGTTCCTCCCGTGCTGACAGGGGTCACCTGGGTCCCGTGCAGGGCGCTGGAGGCTGATCGCTACAACCACGTCACGGCCACCTATTTCCTGCTGGCAGAGAGGATGCTGCGGGAGAAGCAGGAGAAGCAGGGCCACCGCCTCAGCCTGGTTTACAACCTGGCCAAGGAGGTGCAGAGCAGGTGAGCCCCCCTGCTGACCCCCACCCCACAGTCAGTCACCCCACGCCACCCTGGGTCCCGGCCAGTCCCTGTCCCCTCCCTCACCGCAGCCCACACCACAGCCCCGGGCTGGGTGCCAACACCTCCCTGCTTCCCTCCCTCTTCTCAGGACCAACTTACCAGACACCTTCGGGCCTGTGGGCAGTGCTGCTGCTATCTCGCCCTTCTCAGAGGTGCCAGGCAGCCTCACCACAGGGGCCCGGCTGTCCCCCCTGCCCACCGGAGGGGACATCGGCGGCCATCAACCCCCGGGGACCCTGCTGAAGGTCCCCGCTGTTGACACCACCATCACCAAGAGCACCCCGGCCCTGAAGCAGATCTGTGAGGAGGAAGAGGAGGAGGAGGAAGCAGAGGAGGGGAGGCCCAGCACCATGGAGAGGAAGAGCAGCTCCCTGAACCAGGAGCAGATGCGAGCCTTCCTGCACGGCCGACACTGCGGCGAGACCTGGGGGCCGGGGGCCGAGCTCGGAGGCCGCGGCGGGCGGCTNCCCCTCCCCCTTCCTCAGCACCCCGTCGATGCCCGTCCCCCCCTGAGGCCGCCATGGCGGGGGCGCAGGGCTGTGGCGAGGGGCAGATGGCGGGGCTGTACGACCTGGGGCGCACGCTGGGCAAGGGCCACTTCGCGGTGGTGAAGCTGGCGCGGCACGTGTTCACCGGGCAGCGGGTGGCCGTCAAGGTGATCGACAAGAGCAAGCTGGCGGGGGAGGCGGCGGGGCAGCTCCTGCAGGAGGTGCGCTGCATGAAGCTGGTCCAGCACCCCAACGTGGTGCGCCTCTACGAGGTCATCGACACCCACGCCAAGCTCTACCTCATCCTGGAGCTGGGCGACGGCGGGGACATGTTCGACCACATCATGCGGCACGAGGGCGGGCTGGCCGAGGCGCGGGCCAAGCACTACTTCGCCCAGATCGTCCACGCCATCTCCTACTGCCACAAGCTCCACGTGGTGCACCGCGACCTCAAGCCCGAGAATGTCGTCTTCTTCCAGGAGCAGGGGGTGGTCAAGCTGACCGACTTTGGCTTCAGCAACCTCTTCCAGCCTGGCAAGATGCTCACCACCAGCTGCGGCTCCCTGGCCTACTCGGCGCCCGAGATCCTCCTGGGGGATGAGTACGATGCCCCGGCTGTCGGTAAGGACTGGCCCTCACTCCTGGGGACCTGCCTCTTGCCTGTCTCTTGCCTGGACCATGGTCCTGCCAAGCTGGGTGCCACCACTCTTTTGGCCCCTCATGCTGGGAGCACTCATGGGTGGTGGCACCGACTGTCCTCACAGAGAGGAATCCTGACCCTTGGGTGCTCGCCTGCCCTGGCACAGGGTGGTCCTCCTCGTGAAGACCTTCCCTGTGCACACTGAGATCCTGCAGAGTGATGGTTTGTGCCAGGCTAGCAGGCTGCTGGCAGCAGCCAGGGCTGGGGAGCAGCAGTGGGAGAGCACAGCCACCAGAACACCGGTGCTTGTGGTTGTGTGAGGGGTGATGCCAGAAGGAAACCTCCTCAGGATGCTGCTGTTTGGGTGGAGGAGTTCCAACAGTTTCTTTTGCTGCATCCCCGCCCTGCAAACCACTTCCTCTCCACACCTCCCAATGCTCATCCTCACCTGGAGGGCTCGGGGGCTGGGAAGCCCGTCTCGGGGTGCAGGAGGTCAGGCTGGGGGCACAGAGAGGCTCTGCTGAGACAGAGGGGACCTGGGAAGGGAAGTGGGACCCCAGCCAGTTCTGCTGGAATTTGGGGCAAGAGGATTTAGCAGAATAAAACAGAGAGCCCTTAAAGGAAAAGGCTCAGTGTTGGCTCAGGGAAAAGACGTCTCCAGGGCTGAGAACAGGGATGGATTGTGGTGATGACGGGAAAACAAGCTGGTGGCTCTGTGAAGGGAAATGAAAGGAGAAAAGTGGCGCAGATGATCCGTGTTTAAACACAGACCCTTGACTTGAGCAGCTGAAGGTCTGAACCAGGAGCCCTGGGTGTGTTCAGCATCCTAAAACACCGCGGGGTTTACGTACTGGAGGAGTGGGTGAAGATGTTGCTGGCTCCATCCCTGTCCCCTGGAGAGCCTGGATGGGTGCTGCATGCCCCTGCAGTGTCCCTGCTGGCACAGCCCAGTGCTGGGATGGTCATGGTGGGATCTGTTTGGGAACTGGGAAGCTGAGGAATGACCTGAAATGGTGCTGCGGGTGGGTGGCCAGAAGGGGACAGAGCTTGGGGCTGACCTCCCTGTCCCAACCTGGGAAAGACCTCAAGTGCTTTGGTCAAGATTGAGACCTGCTTGGATGTGAGGATGGGCAGGGTCCTTCCTTGCCTTGGTGGGGTTGGGGTCCCTCTGATTGTGAGGCAGGACCTGGCAGCTGTTGCCTCCGAGGAGCATCCCAGTGAGCACTGGTGTCTGCTGGATTGGCACGGGGGGCGGGTGGGGGTGGCCCTTCCAGGGTCAGAGCATGGTGGGCAGGCACAACCTGAACTGCTGCTGCTTCTTGCAGACATCTGGAGCCTGGGGGTCATCCTCTACATGCTGGTGTGGTGGTTCAGCACCAAGCCTTTCCCATCTTCCTTTTTTTTTCCCTTTTCCTTTGTCCCTTTTTTTCCTTTTCCTATATCTTTTTTTCGTTTCTCCTGTNTTTTTTTTTTTTTTTTTTTTTTAAACTACTAGAACTAATTTTTTTAAATAGTCTATTTTAATGTAATTAAATAGAGATGGCTATATCCCCTCAACCCCTCCTGCAGCTCCCCCAGGGCCTGGCCATCCTGCCCCACGGTGGCCCTGGGGCTATCAGGTGCCTGCCTGCAGCCCCCCACTATCCATCCTTCCCCCCCACCCCGGGGCTGGGGCCAGGCACAGCCCTGCCC
Source organism: Florisuga fusca (assembly GCA_038090715.1). Lineage (NCBI taxonomy): Eukaryota > Metazoa > Chordata > Aves > Apodiformes > Trochilidae > Florisuga > Florisuga fusca. Next base: position 1,313,337 of record JAAWXA010000018.1, on the reverse strand, counting down.
GCGGCCGCGCGTGATCCGAGCCCTTCCCTTGGGCCTCCCCCACAAATAAGCTTCCTATTTATTATCTCTTTGTTTTCTTGCTGGCAAGAAATGAACGACGACCGTGGCGTGGGCCGGAGCTCAGCCCGAGCCGTGCGGTGCGGGCGAGGAAGGGATGGGAGCCACTGGCAAGCAAAGCTCATCGGGCCAATAAAATAACCTCGTGGGTTGCCCTGGGTGCAGAGTCTGATGGCAAAAACATCACCCTCCCCCCAGGTCACATCACCGAGGGGCTGGTTTGGGGGCACAGGGGGCAGTGGGCTCCAACTTTCCCTGCCCAGGGCTGGTTTGGCCCTGCTGGATGCCCCCCCCTGTCTCTGTGAGGGGGAAGGAGCCCCCACTCAGTCCCTTCTGGGGGGAGTGGGGTTTGGGGGGAGCAGGGGGTCTCAGCAGCTGTCCCTCGAGGTGGAGCAGGGTTCAGCTTGCACCAGGATGGGGTCCACAAGGGATCTCAGAGGGGAATAAAGACAGGGATGGGGAACACTTGGAAGTTCAGGGAGAGCCTGGGGCACGGCATGGGTTTGGTTGGAGGGCCAACTGCACATGGCCCAAGGGGTGTCCCCAGTAACTCTCCATCTCCTAACCCTAAGGCAAGGGCAGCAACCTCCCACTGAGCCCCCTATTCCCACCCCATTCTCTTCTCCAGCTTCCCTCCAGCTCTGCTCTGCCTCAGCCTCTCCCATCCCTCCTATTTCTTCCTCCTTTCACATCTCCCTCTGTGTGAATCCCCATATAACATGTCCTCATCATCCACTGTGGTATTCCTCTCCCTGGGGTACTGGGAGAAGAGAGTGGTGCCTCCTGCATGTCCAATGGGATGGAGTCAGCTCTAGAAAGATTCTTGGGGAGGCAATAGTGGGAAAAGAAGCAGCACCTGAAGAACACCCCTGCCCCAGGGGCTTTTCAAGGGCAACACCTTTGCCTAAACAGGGGCTTGAACCCTCAGATTAAAAGTCTGCTGCTGGTCCAACACCAGACCCCCCCCCTTTCCCCCCATCCTTGGGGGGATGTCCAGAATATGGGGTGAGGACCCACACCCCTTCATTGTGGCACTGGTGGGACAACATGGAGACTCACCTGGGACATCTGCCACCCCCACACTGTCCCAGCCAGGATGCCACAGTGGAGGGCATCACCCCACAAGGAGGAGCACCCCAGGACCCTGTCTGGGTTCATTATCTCTTCTGTGGATGATGATGATGAAGGCTCTGGGGGGAGGAGAGCCACAGGCACAGCCCAGGTCTGTAGGGGCCTCTTCTGTGGATGATGATGAAGGCTCTGGGGGGAGGAGAGCCACAGGCACAGCCCAGGTCTGTAGGGGCCTCTTCAAACACCTCCGGTGCACTAATTGGTTTCATTATGGGCAACCATCGAGGCCATCTGAGGGGATTAATGAGCTGGGAGAGCAGAGGGGCGACTGCCTGCAGGGGAAATCCTTAGAAGGGAGATCAGAGCTCGGTGTGGGTGTTGACTAAGTAAGGCCATGAGCTTAATTATCCTAGCTAATTAATGGAGCTGGACCCGATAATCCTGATGGGTCGGCAGATTCAGTGACTCTAATTCAATGACCCCCACTTTTAACCCATCTCTGGTGGGGTGACCCCCCCCCCAAGGAGGGACCAGAGCCCCGGCAGGGACACTTGGACATTGCAGAAAAGCCCCAGGAGACAGCAGAGGCTGTGGGGGGGGGTCTGAGCCCTGAGGGGCCACCTGGGTCCTACAGAGATGGTCCCTGGACCCCATGGAGAGGCCCCCCAAGCCCCTCAGAGAGGCAGTCTGAGGCCCCGGGACCCCACAGAGATATCCTGTGAACGCTGGAACTTCAGAGGGGACCTGTGACCCCTCAAAACGCCCCCAGTAAGGCCCACAAATTGCTCTGCGAGGTCTCGGAGCCTTCAGAGATGAACTCAGACCCTCAAGAGCCCCAGAGCAGCCTCCCTGGACCCTCGCTCAGGCCTCTCACTGCGTTCCGGGAGCGTTTCCCTCCTCCACCTCTTTATGTCCCTCCGCAGCCGCCGTCAGCCCGGCCCGGCCCAGCCCAGCCCGGGGTCAGCCCAGCCCAGCCCAGCCCGGGGTCCGGACCGCCCTCCCCAGCCCAGCCCAGCCCGGTCAGGTCCGGTCCGGTCCGGCAGGCCCAACGCGTTCGTAGCGCTATGGCGTCGCCGCCCAAGAGGCCGAAGGTGCCGGGGGCGGGGATGGAGGCGAGGATGAGGATAAGGATGGGCTCCGGGCCCCACTTCCCCTGGTTCTCGAGGAGGGGTGGAGGTTCCCCCCCCTCCAGTACGGCCGGAGGGGGTGAAGAGAGACGGCACTGGGGGGGGAAATTCGGGAGCGGCCCCGACCCGCCCCTCACCCCAGATCCGCTCTTCTCCCCGGTTCCCCTCTGCTCCCCGGTTCCTCTCCCCGGTTCCCCTCCTCTCCCGGGTTCCCCTCCTCTCCCCGGTTCCCCGATTCCTCTCCCCGGTTACCCTCCTCTCCCCGGTTCCTCTCCTCTCCCCGGTTCCCCGGTTCCTCTCCCCGGTTCCCCTCCTCACCTCCGCCTTTCCCTCCCCAGGCGGCTGTCGGGAGCGGGGCCCGGGATTCGGGCAGCTCCGACCCCCTTCCCGGTTTCCTGGCGTGGTGCGGCCGGGTCGGCGTGGAGCTCAGCCCAAAGGTGAGGCAGCGCAGCGGGTCCGGTCCGGTCCGGTCCGGTTCGGTCCTGGTGTCCCCGGGCCGCTCCCCTAACGGGTGTCCCCGCTCTCCCCAGGTTCGCCTGGGCCGGCAGGGCGCGGTGGCGGGGTACGGCATGCTGGCGGCCCAGGAGCTGGAGGCGGGAGAGGTTCTGTTCAGTGTGCCCCGAACCGCGCTGCTCTCCCAGCACACCGGCTCCATCCACGGCCTCCTGGAGCAAGGTGAGCGCAAGCAGGGGCTGCTGCAGCCTCCTTGGTGCCTGCCTCGGAGTCCTGCCTGGGCTCTGTCCCCAGAGAGGGGCTCGGGGCTGAAGCCTGGGGAACATTCCTGGAGCGGGGCTGTCAGCCTCAGGGTGGGAAAGGGCACCTCAGTCTCATCACTCAGGGAGCCTGGAGCCACATCAGGCAGTGAGAAAGGGCCAGCACAGCAGCATCTCAGATTGTAAACAGCAACCAGCCCTCCACTCGGTGCTTTCCTTGAGGCTGGGAAGAGATGCTGCTAGGAAAGAGAGGGGTTCCTTTCTGGGTGAAGCCTCCAGGGGGGCAGTGTGTGGGGTTCTGGTCATCCATTCTGGATCTGTTTCCAACTCAGGGCAAACCCAAGTCTGGAGATGCCATGTGGAGTAAAAGCAGAACTCTGCACCCTGAGCTGAAGACAGGCAAGCAGCATTGTAGGATCAAGATTTGGTTCCTGGAATGCTTGTTCTCAGAGGAAAAGGCTAAAATCTCAGCTCAACTTAACTTTTCTCTCCCATCATCTGGTTTCTCAGCCCAGGAGTCCCTGCAGAGCCAGTCTGGGTGGGTGCCTCTCTTGTTGTCCCTGCTACATGAGTACACAGCCAGCAACTCCCACTGGAAGCCTTACTTATCTCTCTGGAAGGACTTCAGGAGCCTGGATCACCCCATGTTCTGGTGAGGTGCAACGAGGGGAGGTTGTGGGGTGGCCCAGGGTGACCCCCTGGAGCTGCTGAGTGCTTGGAACTGGATACAGGCATAGCCAGAAAATAGGGATCTAGAGTCTCAGGAAGCTGAGATTTTGAGGGAGAAAGGAGCTAAGAGATCCTTCTCCCAAGGGCAGATGGAGATAAACCTGTTTTTCTTGCAACAGGCCTGAAGAAGAGCGAAGGAGGCTCCTGCAGGGCACAGGCATCCCTGAAGCAGTGGACAAGGACCTGGCTAACATCCACCTGGAGTACAGCTCCATCATCCTGCCCTTCATGAAGGCCCACCCCAACATCTTTGACCCCAAGGTGCACACACTGGAGTTGTACAAGCAATTGGTGGCATTTGTCATGGCCTACAGGTGAGAAGCAAAGACTTTGCTCTGACCCCAGGGCCCCAGGCTGTGTTATTTAAAGGCTGCAGTTGCACAAGAACTGAAGTGTAAGGTGAAGCTTGCCCTGTGCTGCAAGGTAACAAAACAGGCTTGTCTCCATCTCCCTCATCTTAGCTTTCAGGAGCCTTTGGAGGAGGAGGATGAAGATGAGAAGGGGCCCAACCCTCCAATGATGGTGCCTGTGGCAGATATTTTGAATCATGTAGCTAACCACAATGCCAACCTGGAGTACTCTCCCGTGAGTCCCAGGATGCTCCACCAGGCCTCACCAGGCTCTGGGTTCCTCTTTGGGAAGGAACCTTTGGGAATGGTGGCACTGCAGGGCTTGCCATCCTCCTCCTGCATGCCTGAAGAGCAGCTTAGGGTGGGGCCAGGGCAGCTCCCAGAGCCTCCCCCTCTCCCTTCCTGCAGCAATGCTTACGAATGGTTACGACGCAGCCCATCAGCAGAGGACAAGAGATCTTCAACACCTATGGGCAGATGGCCAACTGGCAGCTCCTGCACATGTATGGCTTTGCTGAGCCCTACCCTGGCAACACCAATGACACAGCTGACATCCAGATGGTGACAGTGCGCCGGGCGGCGCTGCAGCGTGAGTGGCACCCGGAGCTGCCTGGGGAAAGGGGGGGAGGGGAGCTCTGAGGGATGGGATGGGAACAGGGACCAAAGGTGACTTAAAAATCAGCTGGTCCCACAGCATTCCTTTGGTTTTTCTGCCTCCTCTGTCTCTGCTCACCACCCGTCTCCTTCACTGCAACACAAGTTGGGGTGGCAGCTCTGCCTGTCTCCAAAACAGGTGCCAAAAGTGAAGCAGAGCAGCAGCTGGTCTCTGAGCAGTGGGACTTCTTGTGCCAGCTGGAGATGGTGGGGGAGGAAGGTGCCTTTGTGCTTGGCTGGGATGAGGTGCTGACAGAGGAAGAACTCTCCATGACCCTGAAGGTAAGCAGTGCCCTAAGGAGAGCACAGACCAAGCCTCCTGGAGCTCTACAAACCAGTGAAAGGGAATGAGCTTGTAAAGGCAGCTTGGTACCAACACTCCTGTGTGAGAAGTGAATGAGAAGGGAGGATGTGATTGCCCATCTCCCCAGGCTTTAAGTACTGGTACTGTACTCTTGCTTTACTGAACCAAGCCCCACGTGTATTTATGAACTGAACTTCAACAGCTCTGGGGCTGCTGCTATTGTAGAGAGCTTTGTTTGGAGCAGCTGAGATGTCCCCTAAGGCTATTCTCAACACCCAGGTTTGCTTTTTGAAAGTTTTTCTAACCTGCAAATTACTTGTGATTAGGGATCTAAGCCAATTTTACACTCCTCTTCAGTGCAGCTGAGGAACAGTTCACCCACTCCACACAGCTCTAAGACCACACTTCTGTAGAGAAGGCAGGCAGATGTGTTCACACTGCCCATGGCTTGTCTCTGCAGGTGCTGTGCATGTCAGAAGAAGAATTCAAAGAGTATAAGGAACAAGATGGCTGGGAGGATGACAGCGAGGAAGAGGAAAGTTCTGCCCTTTCTAACGAGGCTCTCTCCAGACTGAAACCTCCTTGCAAAAAGCTCCTTTATGACAGTGTGCTGCTGACCCTGGAGTCCTACAGCTCAGACTTGAAAGCAGACCAGGACTTGTTAAATAACAAGGAGGCTTATGAGAAACTGAGTCGAAGGGAGCAGCAAGCTTTGCACGTGCGTTATGGACAGAAAAGGATTCTGCATCAGCTGCTAGAGCTGGTGCAATAGGAACTTGGCTGCCTCTGGAAATGAAGTGTCTGGAACTCTGCTGCCTTTGGCCATCTCTTCCACAGCAGCCAGAACAGATGGCAAGATGAAATATGGGTCCACTTCTCCTCCAAATGGCACGTAGGTTTTAATATACCTCTGCAGAAACAATCTTCCAGAGCACAGAAGTGGTTTGGGGTGGCCTTATTTTGCAGGGAGATCTCTGGAGCACAACCACCCCCTTCTTCTGGAGGACTTTAGAATAGCTACATCTCTCATGGCTGCTGTAGGAAGACAGCCATACTGTGTCACAACAAGTGGGCTCCCTCATGGAGCATCCATAATTTAAGGCAAGAACTGCTCCTTGTTCAGATGAAGGGGGCCAAAAATCCAGCTGGGTAGCTCTAGCCTTACAAAGAGGGGCTCAGAGTAAGCATCTGGCAGGTGGAGATGCTGGTAACACTGAACTCTTGACCTGTATTTTGTTACAACTGAGCGTTTTTAAGAGTACACACCCAATGCTCAGTGTTAGCAAGGTATTTCACCTCTGTAAAAGGCATTTCTCTGAGGGACAGACTCCTCTGAGGTGCTTGAGACAGTTCTACAGCTGCTGTAGGTGAAGCATTTGATTCACACCCTCCAGAGTTCTTTGCTGAACTCTGCACTCCCCTGTGCCATGTTTACCTACATTGCTATTTTCCACCTCAGCAGTTTTTGCCTGACATCACACAAGGTCTGCAGGACCAGCTGTATGTAATAAAGGCTGTTTCTTACCCACTCAGTGCTCTCTACTTCCAACAGGGTGCAAAGCCCTATTTAAAAGGGGGAGAAGGGGGTGGATCTTTGCTTCTGTAAACATCACCTGGGATGTTTTCCTTCCCTTGGACAGTGTAATGTTGGAAGGGAGTCCAGTCTGCCCTCCTGTCTCTTCCTCCAGCAGACAAGAATCCAAACTAGGCAGATGGTGGGTGGAAGGTTAGTCTGCAACTTCTGTAACATGAAATGCCTTATATCCAGGCTCTCAGCTGGCACAGTCACTGGTCATTCCAGGGGAGCTGACTCCAGCACCATCCTAACAGTCCAAGAAGATGTGAAGTGCAGTGACCTCCCATCCTACTGGCCCAACTTGTGTTTCTGGGACCTTGGCTGAGTCCTGTCTCCTTTCCAGTCCCTCTACAGCAGCTTAACAGTCCTTCAAGCCCAAAGAGAACTGGCTGTGTACAGCAGCTGTAGTACAAAAACAGAGAGACCTTTGAGTCCCTAGGACATACCAATAAGCTCTGCATATGGTTTGCTAGATATAAATGGCAGAAAAAAAAAAAATACAGCATCTGGGCTAGACAGTGGTTGCTTTTAATTCTCCACATCCTAACAATACAGGAGGAAGATAAACTGGAGTTGTATCACCAGAACCTAAAAATTCCAACTTCAGCACAACTGCTGACCTGCCAAGTAAACGCCAGAGAATTGCAAGATCTGGCAAGAAATTACTCCTTTAGACACAGGCAACTGAGAAACACTGCTTAGAAACAGGTCATGGAGAACCCTCCTTGAGCTGCACCAAGAGCACAGCCATGTACATCATCTCTTAACATCCCAGCAGGCAGTCCTGACCTCTCCACCCATACAACAGCAGCCAACCAGCTTTGACAAACTGGTTGCTTAAAAAGGAAAGAACTGAAGCTCTCTCCTACCATCTCCCAGGCTGCAAGGCAGAGGCTAAAAGGATTTTGCAGCATTAGCAACACTGAACCCACCTCCTTGTAGCTGATGAGCAGCCCTGCAGCCACCCTGGCTGAAGGGAACCATCAGAGCAGCATGGCTGGTGCCTGGGCTTTGCACCCCAGCACTTCTCCTTTTCAGCACAACTTGGTCAGAGACAAAATTCCACTCACAAACTTGTCACTCCCCTCTTTCTGTCTCCACACTGTCCTCTCCTTTGGCACATGAAAGCAAGGCCCCTCACAATTCTCCCTCTCTGACCTCAAGCCAGAAAATCAAGCTGAGTTGCTCTTGAGAGGCAGTAGCTTAAACAGTGAAAAAACTGCAGGTTTTGGATGGGTGGAGCAGACTTGGAAAGACATCCACTGGCCAGGGAGGATGGAGCTGGAGAGAATAAGCACAGGGGCAGGTGCTGCATGTCATGACTTTAATGTGTAACTACAGTATGCATACATACAAGAAGTGGGAGAACTAAAGCCCAAGAACTAGAAAGGCTACAAAATACAACACATGGACCAATACTTTACAAAACATTCAAAATCCTTACAAAATGGGCTGTATTGGTCCTTTGGGTTTTATGTTTGTTATTTTTTTCTTTTTTGATTTTTTTTTTTTTTTTTTTTTTTTTACAAACTTATACTGTGTGGTCATAGGGTGGGAGGTGGGAAAAGGTCTAGATTTAACCCACCCCTACCCCTTTCCAAAATTTACAAGTGTCAAAAAAAAAAAGAAAAAAAAAAAAAGAAAAAAAGAAAAAAGAAAGAAAAAAAAGCTATAGGCCTGGTCTCTGGTTTCATTACTAAAAACAGCTGACCCTCTCCCAAAGGGCCTGAGGTGTGTCTTCTCCAACAGAAAGGCATTCTGACTGCTGCTCCACTTGCTGTCTGTCAGCATTTGATGAGGGTGGGGAGGAAAAGCAACGCTGAACTTCAACCCCTCCCTCACCTCTCCCCTATTCCATAGTATTCCCATATTCCAAACACATCCACTTTTTTCTTTTTTTTTTTTCCTTTTTTTTCTTTTTTTTTTTGTAAAACAACTTAGTGATTTAAAGGTCCCCCATCCACATAAAGAAAAATAAGTTACATAATATTATAACTGGCTTTTCAATATTCTTTGGGAGTCTGGGAATGTCAGGACAAGGAGGTCTGCCCCAGACAAGTGCTTGGCATCAGCAGCTGCCCCTTTATTACAAGCTGGACAGGCATCAGTTACCCACCTGCCTTTTACACAGTTTGCACAAACCCAAAAGTCCAGACAAACGTTTCTGCTCCTTGTATTTACACTAGTTCATTCAAAATGATATTCACAGCATCTTCTGAATTTTGGCCAAAAGTCAAAAATTTGTTTCAAACTTTGGAACGTGCCCACATAGGACTTTTCACCCAGGGTCTGCTGCATGTACCCAGTGAAGGGGGGCTGGGAAGGTCAGGAGGAGCCTTACAGAGTCTTCTGTCAGTCAGTGGGACGGGGACCTCCAGGCTGGCACGCTTCCAACAGGAGGTGCAGCTCATCTAACTGGCACCAGTCCCTTCCATCACCTGCTGGGCCTGCTTCTGCCCCATGCAGCACTGTGCAACTGACTGGAACAACCTGGACACAGAAGCAAGGCAGCATTAGGAGTGTTCATGGCACCAAATGGTACTTCTGATTATGAAGAACCAAAAACTCAAAGTGCATCTCAGTCCCTCTTTTAGGGAGATTGTCTTAGTGATTTTTTTTTTTTTTTTTTTTTTTTTTTTTTTTTTTTTTTTTTTTTTTTTTTTTTTTTTTTTTTTTTTGTGGTTATCTTATACTCACTTCTCAATTTCTGGAGCACAGTGAACAAACTCATGGTTCCAGAACTTAAATGCTGGGTTTTTGATCAGCTCAATGAAAGTAATAAGGAGACCCCAGGGATGAGGCCTATTTACAATCAGTCGTTCCAAAAGAACCCTGAAATCCAAAAGTAAAGAACAGTGAGAACTAAGATCCAAAATACACATAGAAATGAAAAGCTGGATGCTGGCAAGTTAAATGCCTTCCCTCTCACCTGGTGATCTGCTCCTGGATTGCCTCTGTGTTGGCCTCAGCAAACAGGTAGAGCATGGTGCAGCTGAAGTAGTGGGTGTGACTGTTGGGGTATCTCAGCTGATTGGCAATGGCATTCAAGAAAAGGTACCGACCTGCAAGAGAGAGTTCAGCAAGTACATAAGGTCTTCTTAACACACAGAAAAAAAGGAGTAAAGCAGCAACCAGTGTTGCTTAAGGTTAAGGTTTGTAAGCCTGCCTTGTGAAGGTACAAGAAGACATAAGACATGAAAAAGCCTTGTCAACCCAAGCTAACAGAGCAGTAAATTTATTGCCTCTTCATTGAACGTATTTCTTATTCCCCTGAATACCTTGAACATTTTAATATTGCTCCTCTATTCAGAGTTTGATATTCTAACAGCATGACATACTCTGAATTCACTAGTAGCTCCATGAAATGATATTTTCTCTTTCTCACAGCTCAGACAACCTCACACGGACTATAACCATTTCCAGCTCACCTTCAGTGTCCAGGTCTACTGCCAAATTCTGGAAGATGTCCATGTGGGCTGAGTGGGTAATGGTGCTCATGGAGGGTGTGCTGCCTTTGTTGTGAATGTGTGCAATAGCTTGAGTCCCTACGTAGAGCACCAGGGCATTAATCAGCTGGATGTTGTAGCGGTTGCCAGGCTCGTTTGAGACCTAATAGCAAAGATACAAAAAGCATTAACATTCTGTATTCATTAAGCAAGGGAAGGTACAACGTGTACAACAACAGCAGCCAAGGATCTTCCAGGTTATACAGACAACAACACACTTAGATCCATAAATTCAATTTGGCATTTAGCTTTTTGTAATATCCCCGTTGCAGACATATGTTTAAAAGCATCAAAGTACTGGCAGACCCAGGCTGGTTTTATACCCCCTTCCAAAAAGAGAATTAAAAAAAAAAAAACAACAGGGAAGGGCAGTGTGAATTCCCCAGCAGTGTCAGAGGCTGGCTGAAACACACACAATCTGTGCAAGTGTCCATTTTCTAATAATGTCCAACTTCAGTCCTGAAGTCTGTTTTAAGCCAAGCCATGTGACATACTGAATGTTGCTGGCTAGCAATCCTAAAGTGAGTTTTAGCCTTTTTTTACCCCTGAAGTATTAGCATGGAGATCCATAGATTTCTGTAACAATGAATTTATTTGGAGTAAAAAAATTAATCAGATTCTAAAAAACACTATCAAGTTCAGTAAGCCCCTGTGAACCTCAGACAGTGCCCATGCAAACAGCACTGGAGTCATGTGATGGAAAGCCACAAGGCTTTTCCTCATCCCAACAGCCAAGGGGAAAAAAAAGTGGAATCAGCTCTGACTACCTTCTTCACTCAAGATTTGCAGGCTTGTGCATTAGAAACATGAAAGCAGAAGAGTCAAAGTTTTAGATAGCCATGTGTTTTCACTGTAACCACGTGGCAGCTCACACAGACAAAACCAACTGTTCATAAATTACATCATTTTAGGGGTCCTTTAGTCAACATTCTTCTTGTCTGAAATTTCACCTGGCTGAAACTTCTTAACACACACTTGAACATCCTGCTAAGGAGTAGCTGAAGCATTATTCAGGGAAGTGGGGATTTTCACAGGCTTTACTGCCTGGAATGCATGCTTGCTACACACCAACAACATTCCTACAAGGAAGGGGGGTGACTCAGCCAGTGAGATCATTTCTCCTACACTGATTAAACTCAGGACCCAAAGAAAGCAACCACCACTCACCTGGAGGTTGCTGCGCAAGTCTGACAAAAAAGTGACCGGAGACCGAGTCTTGAGATAGGAATCCAAGTCTTTCTTGAACTGAGGTGGCATCACTCCAGTGAAATTTGTGAGGATTCGTGGAGCAATATTGATCTCACTTAACATGTCCACCTGTTGAGAGAAACCCCAATCAGCCAAACCACAGGAATCTCAAAAGGAACCAACTGCAAAAGTCAACGTTAAGTTTAATCACATCCACTGTTGCTGTTGATATTTTTCCTCCCCCCCCCCCAGCAATGCAAATGAATCTCTGGACTGCTGCAGATTTCAGAGGAAACTTGGTCTCTAACGTACAAGCTTGTTAGAGGAGTGCCTCAAAGAACTGAGAGTGGAGGATAAAAGAATCAAAGGGCAAAGGCCACAAGGGAATTCAGTCACCACTGCCTTTGAAGTCTCTCTGTCTGCACTCAAGACAGTTTGGTCATTTAGAAAAGCACAAACATCCACCCGAGTCAAGAGCAGCCTCTAGTCTCAAGAAGTGCTGAGTGAGTATTGCAGCTTTGCTGCCACCACCCTGCACAACTCGGGCAAGGAAGAATAACAGGACAATGCTTCAGAGGTGTGAGAAAGTTTGCTTCTAAATCATTCCATGATTAAGAAACTGGCGTATGCCCAGAGGTTTAATCAGATAATATCAGCACTTCTCAAAAGTCTCTCCCCATTTTGCAAGATGCTTGCTTCAGAAGGGTGGTTTACCATTATTTTCTAAACAAGGCATCCCTGTTTCTCATCAAGAATTATTTACAATTGCCTAGTGCTCCAATACCAGCTCTTCAACAATTAGTTAACTGTACTCCAGTAACCATGCATCTTGTGGAGCACAAATGATCCAATTCAGCATGAGCTGAACAAAAAAACTGAGAGAAGAACTGTTGGCTGAACTTTCAAACAGCAAAGACACAAGGACTGATTTAGTAGTCTGGTTTTTTGGCAACACATGAGACAGTAAAAGGATAAAGAAACCGTTGCTCTGTGGCCCTGTGTCAGTCAGATCTAGGGATATCATCAGTTCAGTCTGCTTTGGAAACAGAAAAACTCTCTGGTTTTCCATGCAAAAGTGAGGTTCTTGATGTAGTTCTCGTGTAACTCAAGTCTCAGCCTGTCTTGTTGGGTGGGACCTGCACAGACCTTGCAAGCAAGCTAAAGATCTACAGGTTCCAATGAAATTTTATGCATCCAACCACAACAAATATCATGCAGGAAAGGATTGCATCCTGCTCTGCATGAAAACTGTCTGATGTGAAGCATTATGAACATAATTAATACCTACTTGGTTTTAAAAAGAATGCTCTTTTCTTAGCTGCTGAATATGGCACTTGAAATTTTGAGTTACTTGTTAACTTGTGAACAGTCACATTAATTGAAGTATTAGTTAAACTGTTCCCAAAATTCCACTCGTCACCACAAAAACTGGATAAAGAGTATTTGGAAAGTTAAAGCTTCCCATTATCAAACTCATAAAATTAAGTTCTACCTTTAAATTGGGGGTGAAAGGGTCTGGAAGCCTCATGTTCCGTGGGAAGGCACTCAGGATCAGATTCCTTAGCTGGATACAGTTAGGTGGGATCACATCACAGAACCCATAGTGGTAGTCACAAAGAAATTCTGGGAAATCATGCAACAAGACCAGCAACACACGCAGAGTGCCCTGTGAAATAAGAACACAAAAGAGGTGTGAAAATGTTTAATCTGCCCAAAAGCTTGCACAGCCACCCTTTTATGTTACATGGTTAGCATTAACTGGAAAAAATTCACCTGGGAGGGTGGCTGGTTTCTGTCCCACACCAGATTTCATTTACCTCTAACATACACATTATAGAAGAGGAGTAAATCCTATTTTTATACCAGAACACCTTTACTCTCAAACAACTTTGGTTGGAAGCACTTTTTGTTTTTACCTTGTAAAGAATTTGCATAGGTTTGGTGAGTTCCACATTTCTAAGGAAAGGAGCCAAGTACTTGAAAAGATCAATCAGTAACTGGGCATACATAGGCCAACCCTGTCAAGAAAAAAAACAGCACATGGAAAATGTGCAACAAGGAGCAGTTATCTTAATTTCAAAGCTATGATTAGATTAGTCTTCAGATAAAACCAGGATTGAAGTCATGTCCTACTGCTAACTCTAGCAGCTAGTGCACTCCAGCTTGTTTCAAGGGCTTTAGCTGCACATTGTATGTTTTGGGTGTTTCCAGAACACTCAACATGCCAGGTGGAGCTGACTGTACTTGGTCTAGACTTACATCTCTTCCAGACCTTGAGAAAGGCATGTTTATTAAATTCAGTTCACTCTATATTCCATAGCTCATTGACACAAAGACTCTCCTCCATGCAGTTAGGTTACTGTGAATATGGAAGACAACAAAAACAGAAGAGCCATGCTACTAGTGCACTTGGAGAGATGTGAAACAGCACCACACCAGATAAGCATCCATGTATGTGAGCTTTTTAATTCAGAAGAGATAAACTGCAGCCACACCTTCTGCTGTGGTGTATGTGCCAGCATTCTTGCAATAAATATCCGATGGGAGATGAGTTCCAGCCAGGCATAAACAAAACCTGGAGCTTTTGTAGGCCTCAGGATGTGAAATGTGTTACTGAAAGAAAAGTTAGAGCAGGTTAGAAGTGCACAGCAATAAGATTGCTTTTCATAACATTGAGGGAAAACATACACAGCCCTAAAAGCAAGGCACTGTAGCATCTTGGGTTTTACCAGTCATCTTCCTTAAAACAAGCCAGTGGACAGTCTCCAGGAGAACCACTTACTCCAGATGTGATTAAGCCACCACAAAAGGAACAGGCAGACAGCCTTCAGATGAAAAATCTTGAAAGAACGAGCATCGTGGCCCACCTCAAATACGTACCAGAAAGCTGTCAGTGTCTGGAAGTTGATGGTCTCCAGCACATGCTCAGGAGCATTTAATTCCAAGAGCAGCATGATGAAAATGCGGTGGTAAGGAAGCTGCTGGAACTCACTCTGCCGAACATCGTGGTCTTGCAGAAGAACTCCCACCACAATACCAAGGACCTAGAGATCAAGACATTTCAGTGATGACAGCAAAAATTACTTTGGAGGCCAGATAATACTTGAAGCGTAGGTAAAAGGTATCAGGAGATTCTGGTAAGTACCCCAAATTCTAGTTATTGGAAGCATTAGGTAAGGTAATATAATCACAGAACCATAGAAATGTCAGGGAAGGGACCTTTAAGATCATCCAGTTCCAACCCCCCCTGCCATGGGCAGGGACACTTCCCACTAAATCAGAGTCAGATGTCCTCAGAGCCCTGTCCAGCCTGGCCTTAAAAATTTCCAGGGTTAGGGCTTTGACCACCTCTCTGGGCAACCTGTGCCAGTGTCTCACCACCCTCCTGGTGAAGAACTTTTTCCTAACATCTAATCTGAATCTCCCCTCTTCTGGTTTTAATCCATTCCCCCTAATTCTACCACTTCCCAGGCTCCTAAAGAGTCCCTCACCAGCCTTCTTGGAGACCCCTTTAAGATGCTGCTGGTAACGTGTAGCAGCACTATATTTTGCTCTCTTTGTCTGGTGGATCACATTCATAGTGACTGACTGGGCAGTGCTGGAAGGTCTTGGCTACTAAGACCATCTAGCCATAAGCCAAGGAATGCCAAGAGTACAGGCAAGGCCCTCACCAAACCAGGACAGACATCCAGGTAGTGTCTCCAACCTTACAGCAAATAACAGCAGCTGACTTTTTCATTTCGGGGCACAGAAGTGAGTTTCAGGTTTGTTTGCTACAAAATATTGGTGAACAACACAAAAAAGACACTTGGCATTCTGATGCTCCACTCCCCAGTTTATCAGTTTAGCGCCCAACCTAGTGAGGACCTCATCTGATATTTTAGCATGAAGAACCTCAATTTTCCCCTTATCATCTAGGGTACACTTTAAATGCATCATGTACAAAAAAAAAAAAAGTTCCGAACCTTATTGAGGAGATTGATCTTTGTGACTGTGTTGGTTGCCTCCCCAGAGTGCTTCACCAGGAGCGCGATGAGGCGCACGAAGGCATCCAGGTTGTGGTAGCACTTGGCTCGGATCATGGTGGGGTTGGCAGCAGGGTTGTGCTGCTGCTCAGCCTGGGCACGGTAGCTGATCTCCACACACATCTCCGTGCAGAGCCGGAAAAAACGGGTGATCAGGTCATCTGTTTTCAGGATTCCTTGCTGGTGCATCTGCCCAGGAAAGGGAAAAAAAACCCCTCAGAACCGCAAGGACGGGAAGTACCTCTGTCAAGTTGTGTTAAATGACACACACACACTTCACACAGCCCTCACCTTGCCTGGAGTAACTGCTCTTTACCACACTCTTAAGAGAGATGGGTAGCCAGCCATCCCTGCTACTGTTCCCCAAGATTAATATTTTTAAGGAAATTTGAGGGTGGCAACAGAATTTTAGCAAAGACATTTAATTCCCCAAAGAGTCTTTTTCATCCCAATTATTTTTAACCATCAGCAGAGCTGAGGAGCCTGTTCCAGTATCTGTTCTGCAACACTGTAGAAGTAAACTGCATTTGGAGAGTGAAGTTTTCCCTATAGGAACATTACAGTCAGAGAAAGACCAGGTGGGTATTTTTGTTTTGCATTGAGGGGTTGTTTTTAGTAAAATATCTAAAAACAAGAATCTCCTTTGATTTGTTAACCACAGTATTAAAACTATCAAAAGGAAACAAACTGCAGGAAGCCTCTGGATTGTGAGTAAGGCACCTTACTTCTAAAAACTCTTTACTGCACACACATGAAGCTACGCAAGAGCTAACTCTTGGAAAACTTGCAGTATTTCTGAAGAAACTCTTCTGTTAAAAGGAGTTCAAGTATCTGCCTTCAAACTTCTATACCCCTCCTTGTCCTAAAGACCAGTGGAAAGGAAGTAATGCTTAAACTTAAGCAGACAAAATTATGGTCTTTAAACCTTGTTTAATGCAGTTATTACAAAATGCTCCTTTAAAACCCAGAGCTAAAACCTGTAAGGAAAAATTATAAACACTGCACTTCCATACATTTCAACTGCTATTTCAGATCTCAAATATGTACAAAGATTAGCAAAAAAGCATGATCAATGAGTGAAGCAAAACAAAACTGTATTCAATATTACATTATACTATACAGGTATATTATAAAGAGTGAGGTCACAAAGAGGTAAAACTTTTTAAAAGGTGGGTTTAACACAAGACCCATTAAGAACATTCCAAAAGAGATGCTATGCAGTAGCAATCAGACCAGCAGAGAGCTGGCTGAGACAGTGCATCAGTCAGAGGACACTAAAGTCACATGAAAAATCACTGCATAACTCAAGATTTCTATGCACACTTCATGGCTTGACTTCTTTTTGTGAGCAGCTGCCAAATCTGTGGTATTAACACAAAAATTTAAAGATAACAGTGCAGAGTAAGTCAAGGAGCTGCCACAACACACTTTGAAGATGACTGCATGTAGGGAGCTTGTCACCACACATGTTGGGCTGCTGAGGACATCTCCCTTCTCAGTCACACCCAGCAAGCAATGTGTGCTGTTCATCACACCTGGTAAGGTGGCATGGGAGAGAAATGCTGGAGCCTCTTTTAATTTAGGCACCTCTTCAGCTACTGAAGTTTGAAATTTTTTCTAACTCTAATGATTAGGTAGAAACAGGCAGGTAGAAAAAGGATTCCCTTATTCCTGTGGTCTGAAACAATTCACCTGCTGTTAGAAATATCTTTCTGTAGGCTGTGGAGCTTTGGCTGTTATCCATAAGGAGCAATGCTAGTCAAGACTTCATTACATGAAGTGTGTCAGAACTACTCCCAAAAGCTATCTTGGCTAAAGTTCTTTTCCCACCAAATTTATCCCCAAACTCATGGTCTGAACTTGACAGCTTGTTGCTGCAGTGTCTGAAGGACACGATTTGGTGAAAGGATTTCTACAGAATTGCACCAGCAAAACCAGACAAAACGTTGAGAGTCAACTGCCATACACCTGAAAGCTTCAAAAAGATGCCTAATATGAGTTACAACACTGCTTTAAAATGGAGGGCATCACACCCTACTTATGTTGAATAAAAAGCACCTTTCTTTCCAAAAGCTCTACCTGTCCAACAAACGCAGAGAATGCTTTGGTACTGTCACGGCCTGCTGCAGCTGAGTGGTAGAGGTTCACCCACTCCCTCAGGAGGTATTCTGCCTTCTCCCTCAGACCTGGGGGATCATCATACTCAGAGGCTTGGGAAATTCCTGAATGCATCATGAAATTGGGACCTCCATGTGCACGGTCAATCATTGCTTCGTAGTTTGATCGCACCACTTCCATCAGCTGGGGTAACCTAATGCAAGAGAGCAGAGCAAGAACTGGGTTAGAACTTCTCCTCCCCACAAGGTGTGGGAACTGGAAGCTCAGTCAAACATAATTGAAAGAAAGCAAATTATTTCTTCTGCTAAATCATATTTGTGTCTTCCAGTTCTCACTGGGAATAGCAGAAGTAAGGAAAACAGATGCATTCATGATGAAAGAAGGAACACTCAGTTCATAAAAGCTTTGAAGTTACACTCCAAGCCCCACAAGGCCCAGAAATAGCTTTGCTTTTGCAGACTTCTGAAGCCCTAAACCACTTCCAGACAGTGAGATGCCAAAGCTTAACAGCCTGATGGGGGCACTAAATTTGGCTGCAGTGAAAGTCAGGTCATCCAGCAAAGCCAGTCTGTCCACAACAGCTGCAGAGGAAGGGACCTTTGCTTTAGGTCATCAGCATCAGTTGTGTTGGATCCTGCAGGGGCAGGATGCTCTCACAGTTATCCAGCTCTCCAAGCTCCAACCCATGCCTTCCTCAAAGCCAGCAGCAACTGCTTCCACCTCTGTAGTGGCAAGCCTCCAGATCTCACAGGAATTTCCAGATTGCTGGGGCAACATCTGCTGCCCAGTGAGATTGGTATGACTGCTTCATAGACAGAACTGTCTAAAGTGCCAGAAAGTACTGTTTGATTAGATTTATTGCTTGTGATTAGCAAATTAACATATTAACACCTAGATAATTCAGATTCAAACAGGTAAGAATGTTGCCTGCAGCTGCAACAAAGCAGGAATTTAAGCAAGTTTCTTGCAGTACCATGGTGTTTTGGAGCACAGTGCAGAGAAAGATTTCCCTGCTCAAGCATTCAGCTTGATGCCACGCTGCAGCTGCTTCTATTTTGACATCAAATCAGCAGGGTTACTTTAGGGTGACAGTTTAAACTAACACAGGACTGCATCCCTAGAGAAAGTTCAAAGCTTTATGACTGAATGATATCAGACAGAGCCTCTCTAACACTCAGATCACAAATGAGCAGGGGAGAAGCAATATATTGCAGAGTACACATCAATCTCACCCTTCTGGGGCGTTTCCTCTGGAATGAGCATTAATCCTCATGAGTGTCTCAATGGTGTGAAACAGATCTGCCTCTGTTACATGGGCAACACTCCTCTCATCCACCAGCAGGATCTTCACCAACTGCATGGCAAACGCCACAGCCATGTAGTTCAAGCCATTCTCCATTGACTGTCAAACATGAAAAAGGCAATTAAAGGTGAACCACAGATCCCAGAGTAGACTGACCGTAACTCTTCTCCTCCAAAAGAGGAGGTTCCCTTTACCTGAGCCAAGTGGAGGTCATACTGCTGCATGTTCACCAGGTGATTGCGAATTAGCAGCTCCACAGCTTCCACGTTGTACTTGTACTCATCTCTGCATTCTATCAGGCACCTGGAGAATTGGACTTCTTTCAGCAAGTGTACTTCAACAACACGGTCTAAGTGAAGCAGCTCCAATCTCATGCCTCAGAAACTCTGCCATTTGCTGTGATTCATTATTCAGCTCCAAAAGAAGCCTGTTCTAGAGCCTTAATTTGAGGTAATGTTTGAGTTCAGAACAGTCAGGAGCCTCTAAGCATTTACTGCCCTGCACAACTGGTCACAACAGCCCTTCAAGAGTTTATTTAGCATAAGAAGCCCCTGCCTCTGAGGACAAAATGGCACTAGTGCTTCTGCTGCAGCACATGACATGTCACCTGGTGTGTGACAGCATGTGAAGACATTCTCATAAAATGACATCAAAAATCCCAACAAAACCCAGAGCATTTCTAATACTGCATTCTATTGAACGAGTCTGATGTTCTGGGATGAAGTTGAATCTCGTTCCTTTTAACACAAAAAGCTATTTTTTTGTCTGTCCCAACAGCAGCAATGCAAAATGTTAACAGGCAAGTGATTCAAAATAACAGAGTAGCCCCCAGAAGGTGGAAGCTGCATCAATGCTCCTGTTGTCTCATGACTGACCTAGTGATTTGTTTATTACACCATGGAGATCCATATGCACGGCCATCCTGCAGAGCCTTCAGCACAAGCAGGTGACACTCCCGATAGCGAAGCAGGAGGTCAGCATCTGCCCCACTGGTGGCATCCAGCAAGCCCTCGACAGCCTGGAACAGACACAACCTGTTAGCAGAGAAAGTAAATCCTCTTCCCAACATTCTGGAATGAAGATCTTCTACAAGAGTTGTCACCAGAACACTCCGCAGACACACACACAACATGATTGGTCACTGTGCTGACCCCTTGACAAAGCTGTCTGAGATCTTACCAGTTCCTATGGCATCTATACATTCACTGTACACAACTGTCCCACCACAAACAAGCCTACAGTCTCTCTAAGCCCCACCAGGTGAATTGTGTCAAAGACTGCCTGAGTTGGTACTGCAGCTTCTAGAAGTCAATGACTCCTCACTAGCAAATATGCATATAGCTCACCAAAAACTACATGAAAGAGAACAAAGAGCACCTGCCAGAAGTCAGCTATCAGGTTCTACAGACAGAGCTGCAGCACTCAGATGCACCTCTGCTAGTCTATAGCAACTGGAAGATGAACCTTTTATAGTGGGAGCAGTTTACCTGGCTGGGAAAGGATCTAGTCAGGACTAGATCCTGCAACAGGTACAAGCATGATCATTCCAGAACAAAGAGCCTCCCTCAAAGCCATTTTCAGCTTCCAGTTACTTCTGTTTTGCCACAGTTCTTGGTTCCTTCTGAAGACAGCCCAGCATCCTTCCTCTACACTCAAATGGATTTTTCTCCACACCCATCACTATGCTTGGCACCACAACACAGGCACTGATGCCAGCTCAGCTTGCAGCACTCAAGGCACTGCTCCCCACCTGGTACAATCCAGGAGTTCTGGCTGGGAGGGAGTTAATTTTCTTCAAAGCAGACCAGATGGTGCTGAGCTTTGGAGCTGTGCTGAAAGAGTGCTGAAACCCCCCTCCAGTGGTTTACCAATTGCTGAACAGTGCTCACCCAGCACTGAATCTTTCCCACTCTGCCTCCCCCACCAGCAGGTAGGCTGGGGATGGGCAGGAGGCTGGGAAGCAACAGCCATGACAGCTGACCCAAAGCCAAGAAAAGGATATGCTATAGCACATGACATCATGGCTCAGCAATATAAGGTCAGGGAAAGGAGGATGAAGGAAGGCATTCATGGTTGTGATGTCTGCATTCCCAAACAAACATTACATGTACCAAAGCCCTGCTTTCCAGGGATGGGCAAGCCATCTGCCTGCTGATGGGAAGTCACGAGTTCTGTTTTTTGTTTTGTCTGTGCACACAGCTTCTGCTTTCCCTACTAGACCATCATACTCAATGAAGAGGTCCACTTGCTTCCTCCTATTTTCTCCCTGTCCTGCAGGAGAGTGGAATGAAAAAAATGGCTGGATGGGTGATTGGCCAGGGTCAGCCCACTGTGTGGTACACTTCCCAGCCACTGCAAGATACAGTGGCCAAAAGCTAATAATCCACTACTACACTGAGTACCATCCACCTACAATGGCAGTTCAAAGGTTTTTGTTGCCTCTAGACCATCCTGAGATCAGACTGTCTGGAGTGCAACACCTTTCTGCTTGTCACACCTAACAGAATTACCCTAAGTCACAGGATTCTGTACCTGCTTCTTCCCACAGCAGCACAGTCACCATGTGTACAAAACCACAGCCCTCTTCCCATT
This sequence comes from Florisuga fusca, assembly GCA_038090715.1. Classification (NCBI taxonomy): domain Eukaryota; kingdom Metazoa; phylum Chordata; class Aves; order Apodiformes; family Trochilidae; genus Florisuga; species Florisuga fusca. The sequence goes on along the minus strand of JAAWXA010000018.1, from coordinate 1,292,024 downwards.
TTCTTTCCTCAATTTCTGAAGACAGCAGCTCTTTGGGTACTGCTCCCCATGGAAGTTCCACAGGATGCATGAAAACAAGGCAATCACCAGCAAGACAGTCACCAGCAAGACAATCTGTGAACCAGAGGAGTACTAAACTCCAGGCAGGTTACAGAGGAACTCTGTTACCACTCACCTTCTGCAGCAACCCCAGGGCAGCAATAGCATCACGGGAGTTACGAGCCACAACCACGGCCTCCAGGAGGCTGCGCAGTGCTTGGGCTTGAGGATTCATGGCCAGGGTGTGTGGAATGGACTGCAGGTGCTGCTCCAGTTCTGTCATACATTTGTCATAGATCTGTGCTACATCATCTGTAGCCCAAGCTTGCTGCTTGAGAGAAAGTGAGAATGAGTATTTTTTGCAAGGATTGTATCTGTGAAACTGAAAATACCAACTGGGTTTTCTGCTTCAGAAATTATAGTATCCAGAATTTAAACCTCTACAGTATTGTGGTTGGTCATGCTGGTGTTTTAAATTAACAGATACTAGCAAATCAAGCTATGGAAAGAACTAGCAAACAATTCTAGCAGTTCTGAAGACCAAGTATGCAAACAAAAACCTATTCATTATCTCACAACCTGGGCTTGCCATCTGCTGTCTTCCTGCAAAAGTAATCTGGGATTTTAATAATATGCTTCACTGCTAGTAAAATTACAGGTACAGAAATAGCAAATCTCATCCTAATGTGGGCTACAAACCCCCAAGAGTGGAAATAAGTTGCCATTATTTTGACAGTAAAGCAAGTACATCTTTCAACCACTATGCCCAAGCAATAGAAATGCCTGATTCTTACTAGACTCCTAGCAAAGGACAAGCTCAGCATTCTCCATTCTGAGGCAGATTAATTCAGACATCTCTTACCTTCATGGGCTGAGCCAAGAATCCTGTAGGCTGAGTTAAGTCATTGGTAGGCAAGAAGCCAGGGACATTGCGTGCAAACTCTTCATAAACAGCCAGCTGTTTTGGGTCCACACCTCCAACCTTTGCAATGAGAAGAACAGGCATTATCCTCATTTTTTGGCACTGTGGCAGTGAGAAGAGGGGGCAGTTGGTGTGACAGGTTACATTCTTAAACAGAGTGGCCCAGACATGAAGAAATAGGATTCATCTGCTCTGCACTGAAGGTCCTGTCTCTCCCTCCACACCCCCTAACAGAATTTTGCTCTACAACTGCAAGTCACATTCTCAAAGTGGAATAAATGGAACTGGTGGATGAAATGCATGCTCAGAGCCCAGAGGACCAATCACATCCTGCACTGCACCAAAAGAAGTGTGGCCAGGAGATCAGGCCAGGTGACTGTCCCTTTACTCTGCTCTTTTGAGACCTCACCTGGAGTATTGTGTGCAGCTTCAGAGCCCTCAACACAAGGACACAGACCTGCTGGAGTGTGTGCAGAGAAGGGACACAAAAATGACCAGAGAGCTGAAGCACTCCTTCTGTCAAGACAGGTTGAGAGAGCTGGGATTGTTCAGCCTGGAGTGAAGACTCTGTGAAGACCTTACAGTGGCCTTCCAGTATCTGAAAGGGGCCACAGGAAAGCTGTGGGGGGACTGTTCACAAGAGCATGTAGAGATGGGATGGGAGGTAATGGTTTAAAATAGAGCAGGGTAGATTTAGGTTAGATTTTAGGAAGTTCTTCATAATGAGGAAGGTGAAACACACTGGAACAGGTTATTCAGAGAGGTGGTAGAGGCCCCATCCCTGGAGACATTCAAGGTCAAGCTTGACAGGGCTCTGAACAACCTAAGGTACTTAAAGATGTTCCTGCTCACTGCAGACTGGTTGGACTACATGGCCTTCAAAGGTCACTTCCAACCCAAGGCACTCTATGATTCCTGGCTTTGTAGTGTTGGATGCACAAGAGAAACCTCTGCTGAGAGCACATGGTGTGTCTTCTAAGGGAAGGAAATATAAAGGAGATAAGACAATAAAAGAGGCTGGCCACCTTATGGGGAAAGAAGAGCACAGAACAATGGACAGGACTTTTAACATCCTCAAAGCATTGAGGAAAACTTCAACACAGCAGAAGAAAAGAGCAGCACTCATCTGGGAACAAACCACTTGTATGTTTCTGTTACTGATGAAGTTAATAGCAGCTGCACTGATGGACAAGACTAACAATACACAGGACTGTTCAGCTGAAGCTGTGGCATCTACTTTTCATTATCAGGAGGGGGAGAAATGCAGCATCAGTAATATCCTCACCTTTAGCCTGATCTGTTCTGGCATCCTCTCAGCCTGGTAAGTTAACACAACAGGATCACAGTACCGACGACCTTCTTGTCTGGCATGTTTTCTGAGTTCAAATTCCTGGGGAAAAAAAGCCAACCACATTTTACACACTGTATTGTGGATGTATATGAGCATGTACAAAACTTAAAAAGACAGCAGATCCATACATACAGTTGCCAGCCTCTTGTCCATCTCTGGGCCTGCCTTTTCCACAGCAGTCTTCTGGATGAAGCAGCATGCCAGTTCACAGTTATCCTGTGCCAGCTGGGCAGCTGCCTGCTCCATCATGTCCCTCTGTTGTGGGGAGGCTGCCTGTTGAAAACCACAATCATCAGGGAAGGCTGTACAGTGCCCCTGTGTATTACTGGCATTAAGATCTGCCAAGCTGCCTTATGCAAAACACCAGCAATAAACAGGCATGCTCTGAGGAATGCATTCTCTTTCCACAGAATATACAAGAATAAATTTAATTTTGCCAAGCTTTGGATGAAACATGGAGGCAAGATGACAGTAAAGACTTTAACAGAAGAAAACAGCAAGAGGTCCTCCATCTTCTCCACTAACCAATCTCCAGGGCATAAGGCTCTGCTTTAGGCTGATGCAGATCCAACAGATGCTCACCAAGAAAGAGCAAGCCTCACATTACCCAGCCTGAAAGTTCCTGCACTTCCTAGGCTGTAATCACAAGATACCAAGATTGTTAGATCCCTAACAATGCAAACAGTAGTACTGAGCCTTTCCCAGGAGGTTCCTTTTCTGATACAGATTTTTTATTTTCCTCTTGGAGTCTGCTTTAAAAGAACCCTGAAGAGATGGACTTAATTTCTAAGGTGCAAAGCAGCAACTCAGACTGGAAAAGGAATACACATCTGAAGGACAACAGTACAATCTACTTGGATTTTCTTGTAATTTCAATAATTTCTGAAAACTATGCTGCTTCTTTCAAATACAAGGAATTCTTACTTGTTAACACACTTCATACAATAAGCCAGATGTGACTTTTCTGATGGCTTGCACAGCACTCTCTTCTGAACCAGTATCATTACCCCTCAACAAAACCTCCTTGATTACAGCTGGCCCTGGGTCAATGCCACAGACATTCAGAGGTTTAAAAAAAGAGACATATTGCTACATTTTCAAACCAGTCATGACAGCTTTACAACTATCAAGATATAAGAGTACAAAACTTTAATTACTTCTGCCTATCCACACTGTTCTGTGGAACACCATGTCTAGCAGGGATGCACAGTCTGTGCTCCCTCTGCCTCCCCCATCTGAGTATCACATTCCCCCTTCTCATTCCACCCTTTTGAGTTACCTTTTGATAACCAGCACTTCTCCAATTGCCTCTGTCTGAACTGTATTTACATCTGATTAAAACCAGCAAGACTGCACACCAGAAAATATTTGTGCTTTCTCTTTGGTTACCAGCTTGACACCCAAACTCCATCAGCACAGCTGCCAACTGGCTCAGCTCACACATTAACAAAGCAATACTACAACTGTCTACTCCCATTCTTATGTTCAAGATGGATGATTTGTATGCTTGTCATCTCAAAACTGAAGTTGAAGTTGTGTATAAGAAGGGTCAACAGTGTTTTGTGTCCTGGGAGTTTTGTGTCCACCCTACATCTGCAGATGAAGCACTTACCACCACTTTGTGCTCCCTTCAGACCATTAAATCCTCACCTCCTGAGCCAGGTAGCATGCAAAAGAGCAAGCCCCACTGCAAAAGGGCCTCTGTGCTGTCACTCCCCAACAGTTGGGAAATGGTGACATATCCTGAAGTAACAAGCACCAGTCCTTGAACGTTTTTAATCCCTGCAAGGATAGTAATATCTTGATCCTTAGACTCCTCTCCCTGTTGCTGACACTGATGGCAAGCACAGCAAGTTTTCTGTGCAGCTGCTGTTCTGGCCAGTTCATTGACTGTGTTGTGTCCCATTTAGCCAAGAAGGGGAAGGCAGTGCTGCAGCTCAAATTTTATTCCTGGAGAGCTGAATATATTCTTGAGAAAACGCAATGAATTAACAAGCTACTGCAGAAAAATCTTAACTACATATCTGCTAACAGCACAAGTAAATAAAATGTGACTGAAACATAAATACTTGCTGAGACAACACAAGATATCACTAGGAAGTCCTAGAAACAGTTCAGTCCTCTCCACCTTTTCTACCTCTCAATTCATAGGAAGACAAGCACTCCAAGGCTTTTGTGATGAGATCAAACCCAGAAAGAATGCAGGGGCAAAATAAAGAGACAGGAAGACTGTGTACACCACAGTGAGATGCACCTTACAGGCTTCAGGCTCTTGGACTCGAACTGTTATTTCAGCACAATTTTTTCACCATAAATGCACAAAAACCATGAGACTTGGCCACTAACTTCACCTCCCTGCTAGTTAAAGCCACATAATTAATCAACAAGTCTGTGGTGTGAAGAATTGATTTGCTCCTGCTGGATGCCTACCGACCTATAAGCTGGAAAGCTGACACAATTCAGTGCAGTAGCAAAACTGTTTTTCAGGTTGGTGGCTGGAAAGGTGACCCAACTCTTACCCTCAGTGCAGTAGCAAAACTGTTCTTCAGGTTGGTGGCTATGCTCATCAGCAGAGGCTCCCTGCAGGTGATCATGGCCATGCCCGCAGTCAGGTTGCGCATCATGTGGTGGGCGGCCACGCGCATCCGCGACTCCTCGGAGTCGAGGGCGAAGTCCTTGCGGACGATCTGCTCGCAGGTGGTCATGGCGATCTTGATGGAGCGATCCACCACCGGGTGCACCAGCTCCTGCACCGCCCGCTCGATGGCCTGCCGCACGCACTGCTTCAGCTGCGGGTGGGCTTGGAACAGGGGGATCTGTTCCCAGGAGGATGGGGGAAAGGAAGTGGGAATGAAGTCAGTCAGCATCCCGCCTACCCCGGGCCTTCACGTTTTCATCATAGAATCACAAGATGCCAGGTTGGAAGGGACCTCAGGGATCATCTGGTCCAACCCCTCTAACATTGCTTATCTGAGATGTCCCATGGAGCTAAGACTTCAAACTCTGCCAGGGGGAAATCCAATTTTTTTAAAATCCAATCCAAATTTGCCAAGGTGGGAATCCACCCCTTCCCCTGGGAGACCATTCCAGTGTCTGACTGTCCTCAGGGGGAAAAAATTTCCCTCTTCTGTTCAGTCAGAATCTCCCCAGGAGCACCTTGTGCCCATTGCCCCTCATCCTGTCCATGGGACTCCTTGTGAACAGGGAGTCTCCATCTGCTTTGGAGCTGCCCTTTAGGTACTGGAACATCATAACAAGGTCTCCCCTGAGCCTTCTCTTCTCCAGGCTGAACAGACCCAGTTTTCTCAGCCTCAAACAACTTGGAAGCTTGCAGCCATAGCTTGTCTACAGCGTGGTGCTTCTGTGTACCACATGTAGCCATGGCAATATATGGTTGATAATTCTGAAACTGGGCCACCTGTCCATTTTATTTGCAAAGTTGCAGTTTAACACAATGCAAAGTTACTTAAGAGCTGAGTCACTCTTAAGGAGTACAGAAAGTCCCTTTTAAGCTCAAGTCCTGAACACAATTATCTCAACTGACAATTACTGCCAGATATAAATGGGATGTTAATGTATATTTAACAGCAAAAAAAATCACTAGATCACACAGCTAACTTAACTACTAACCACCCCTGAAGTTCTCCATTTGATTACCTGTTAGCTAGCACTCACCCTCCCCAATCCTCCTGAGAAGTGACTCTCCAATAACTGCACACTCACAAAATGCTGCTCCACCAGCTGAAAGCTGTGGCAATGTCAGTGGCATGAATTCTTTTAGCAAACCAAATAATTCCTACAACTTACCGTTGGATTTAAGGTAATATGTGGAGCCAACCCTCCTAAAGAGTAAACGTTGATGTCATGGTAACTGTACTGGGGCTGTGGGGGAACTGTGGCTGTGCAAGTGGTGCTGGTAGCTGGAGTTGTAGAAGCAGCTGCAGAACACAAGAATATTTGTCCTGAACCATTACTGAAAAACAAGTTCTTACAACCAAAGTATATACTTCTCTTTTAAACCAGCAAGTGACCAAGAAAAAAAGATTTTATCCTGAAACTTCCTAACCTTATCAAGCAATTTTTATTCTCAGGTCTCCAATGATTAGTGCTAAATCAGCTTCAGCACTTTTTAGCAGAGCTGTTTGTAAGTGACAGCTTAGCCTGATGTCCCCTTAACAGAGCCATCCCTTCTAAGAAGCAGCTACACACAGCACATGCAGCACTCAGGATGCTTCCATTCCCAAACTCCATACACCTACTTCTATTATAAAACTACTTAAATGCTCCACAGCATTCAGCACTATCAAACAGCACACATAGCTTCACATTTTCCTTTGCAACAGCATGACCTGTCATTTTTATTTCTACAGTGTGCTTCTGCATTCTAGTCAAAATGTACTCACTAGTTGTTGTGATGGGTGGTAGCTCTTCTGGCTGCTTCACGTCCTTCTTTGGAGCAGACAGCTGCTCATCCAGATTTTTCAGACGATCCTTATCTTTCAGGAGACTTCCAGGTTTCAGCTCATTGATGTCTAGTGCAAGATTCTTGCAGAGCACCTCAATCTCAAACTTCAGATTCAACTGCACAACAATTCTAGTTTAGGTTATGTCACAAGGAAAATACCCGAAACGTGCACAGGGCTTGACTCCCAAGCTTCCCATTCTAACCCCAAGCCTTTTACAGACTTTTAACAGTGACTGAAGATTAGAGAAATCTCTTGCATGCTGACCTCACAGGAGAAGAGTTTCATCCAAGTTCTACCAAATTAAGCAATGCCCAATTCTCCCCACGCTAAAAGAGTGAGAAGTGAAATTTGGTCCTTCACAACATCCTCTTGACTGGTATGTCAAGAAAACCTCACACTCAGTAGGTATAGAAAAGAGAAACAGAAGTTTACTTTTAGATCATGTTCTTGATGTAGCTCAGCTAAAACATTCATAATGGCCATGGTCCATGGGTTTGGAGGCCTGAAGACCTACAAGAGAGAGAGGACAGAGTTATTACACCAACTTTCTGAATAATTTGAGTGACCTATGACTGGAAATTTTTGAACATGAATAGTCATACATGGATAGAGCCATGGATGAGTTTGTACAGATACAGTCTGGGTTGAATTTAGTACTCTGACTGAAACCAGTTTAGGAAGCTAGTTGAACAGTTAACTGGGAACACAACGACCTGGTCCTTCTGAGACCAGTTGTGTGTCACACAGAGCTGCCAAGAGCTGATCAGGGTCAAAGCAGGGTGGGGAGAATTAAAAAAAAAAGAGAAAGAAAATATAGGTCCTAGAGGTCCTTCAGCAGAAGGCAAAGAAATGTACAGTTCAGCTAACACCACCTCTTTAGACTGCAAAAACACATGTACTTTCCCTCCAAGCAGAAATCCTTGAGTCCTTACACCCCCTCCTTTCTTTCTCCCCATGAAACTCAATTAGTTTTCACTTTGAGAAAAAGCTGACTACTTTCTGGGATACATTTTTTTGCCACCTGAGCAATAACTGCCAGCACAAAGTCACTTACCACGCTCCTGACACTGGATTCCAAGACTTTGGCAACAAATGGCACAACATAAAGCAGCTCCTGCTGCCCCTTAACATACGCTTCCAGTAGCAGCGATTTCACATCCAAATCCTGAAAAGTACCAGAAACAACTGAAAATGAGAAGAGGGAGAGGAAAGCAAGCACACTGCAAAAATTCCACTTACAAGCTATTTCCAGGACACAGTGGCAAGACTGAGTCACAACAGTCCTTGAATTTTACCAATTGCTAAGCAGCAGTATTTTTTCTAAAAATACTTACAGATACACATTTTTAGCTGGGATTTTTTTTTTTTTGCAAGAACCACTTAACTTTTCTGATATAAAAATATTTATAAGGCTTACATGACCAACTCTGGAGTCATACTTTGTACTTAGCACACACAAAAAGATAAACAGGAAGGTAACAAAACTTCCCAAACAGCCTATGCTACTGGATAAGAGCATACAAATTCATGCCAACTAAATCTGTAAAGACAGAAGCTCACTGTGTGCAAGATGGGCTTATTTTTAGCCAGTGTAATCATTCCCAGCCAGTGACCAAGGTTCTTTAACAAGGAACGGTCTGAGAAGTTGGCTGCAGCTTTATCTGATGTCAGTAGCACCTAATGAAAAACAAAAAAGGGCAATTAGAGGAACAAATGATAATCAGAGGATAATCAGACTCAAAGCCAAATCCAACAGCTGATCTGACTCAAGATGTGAAGCTTTAGAACATTAAGTTTCAAGCTTCAGTCACAGAGAGACTAAAAAGCAGCTTTCAAAATTTGCTGTAACGCTTTCAAAATTCCTTTTTTTCCCCAGAGGATCCCAATTTTTCAGGCCTTACCATTTACTCTTGTCAAGACTGTTAGGATTACTCATTTGGTAAAGTGTAACTTGGGAGGACAATGCTCCCTCTTAGTGCTTCATCAGAGACCAGCAAGCTACCATTTGTACTTCTTGGCAACCATTTAATTCCCTTCAATCATCTCCCAGGTGTTCTGCTGTTAGTCCTGTTCCTTAGCTTCAGAGGAGCATCAGCTGCACAGAGCAGTCAGCTGTGCTCACAAGAGCCAGGAGATTTTTTTTTTGCACTACAGCGTAACCCACGGTGGTCAGGAAATGCCACCAACAGGTTTAAAAATAGTGCTTACTTCCTAAGTTTTTCATCCACTCATGTCTTCTGGTCTACTGCTCACCTCTCCTCCTCCCCTTCACACCTCTAGTAAACTGTGGTTGTTACATACTCACTTTCTAGACACTCCTTTTCCCTATTATTATTCTTTCAGCAAAACAGCTGAATATGGTTTTCTTATCTTTGTATTTCCCCCCCACACAAGAACTTGACCATAAGCCATTTTCCTCTAATTAAAATTTGCAAGCCTCACAAAAAAAAAATTAATTCTGACTAATTCTACTGCAGATCTGCCCTCACATTCAATTAGAATTAAGTCTTTGGTACATTCATGACTGAAAAGAGAAGTATTCATACAGGTAGCCTTCTAGTTCAATTGCAAGCTAGCAAATTTATTTTTGACTGATATTCTGTGTTAAGATCAGCAACACAGTAAGGGAACAGCCTGAGAACAGCACATTTGTACATCTTCCAGCCTACCTAAGTATTAGAAAACTTCTGCTACTCACCTTGATATTTCTGTAGGTTTCATTCAGAACCATTTTATTAAACTCTGGATTCTTAAGTGTGTCAAGGAAGTTTGAATATAAACTGTGAAAATTCGGCTCAATACTGACTCTCTTCATCACAAGATACTGTGATACCCAAGGCATGAACTCTTCTTTCACTGTTTCTTTCAGTTCTTCAACCTGTCTCCATACCCAAGGAAAAAACACACCACAGAAGCTGAGATGACCACAAGACAGTAATATGCAGTTAATTGCTTTTAACACTAAGGTCAAAGAAAACGAAATTTTCATTAGTATTTTTCTGTCCTTTCAAGTGACAAAAAATCAGAAAGGACTATCCTGTAGTTATTCCAGAAATCTACTAGAAGTACTTTCCTGGAAACGGACACTACTGATGCATCACACTTCAGTACAATGGATCTGGCTACACAGGGAAACAAGAAAACTTGCAGGAGAATGCAAGATTAAGAATAGCTTGCTGTCACCTGCCTCTCCCAGAAAAATTGTTATCTTCAAGATGTTTCAAGCACAATGTGTTGAAAAATACTATTTTTTAGTAGTGTGCTCTCACCAAAGTTTTTACAAGTTGAAATTTCTGCAGGAACATCACCCACCACTTTAGAAAGTAGACTTGGGATTTTCCAGAATATTAAGAATAATTTAAAAATTAATTTTACTTGTGTTCTTTTCCATACTTGCCTTCTGTGTCATATTAGACTGAGAAAGATTATTGAAGATGAAAGCAATTTTTTCCTGGACGTTCTCTGGAGGTTCCACAATTCTCTCAGTTTGATCAGTTGCTACTAACAGCGTATCAATGTTGGTAGTATTAATGGAAGGCTGGAGAGAGAACAAGAAATTAAGAACACACAATCCCAGAGGCAATATCAAAATAAACTTCTGCTCTCTTCTGGCGAGCAAAAAAAGAACTGAGCTTTTTGTCAGGGGGCATCTACTTGTCTTGGATTCATTTTCAGCAGCACTCATGAAGCAAACTGAATTTTTTAACTCTACAAGCACTGATCAATGGCAGTACAAAAAAAACCCAAAAACAAAACAACCCTCTGGCATTTACATTTGTACATAATAGGTGCCACTGCTATGGCACCCATTGGGCTAATTATTAGCCTAATTATTAGCCTAAGATTTGGCCTGTACACACCAGTCCAGTTCTCCCTCCTGCTGCGAGGCTGAACCCAAGGGCTTTAGCACCCAGTGCACTGCAATGAAGGGGGAAGGAGATACAGTTCTAAAACACTGAGCAAGACAAGTTTAAGGTTGGGCAATATAAACATCTCAAAATAAGAACTACCTACATGATATAACAGGGGGAGAGTTTAATTGCTGCAGTGCAAACTGCCCCCAGTTTGCTCACAAGACCTTCACGCTCACTTTAGCTTTCACCTGCTTTGCTTTGAGGAGCTTCTTTTAAGAGAATTACACCAAGACAACACCAGGAAGCAAGACAGGCTTGCCCTTGCACCCCAACACCCCCTCTGGAATAGCTACTCTATCCACCTGCTAACCCTGTAATAACCCTGAGTAACCCTAGTTCAGGGATTTGTTGACTTTAGTGCCTACAGATTTGATAAACCTAATGCTGTTGGAACTCCTGAGTCAAATATCATTCAGTTTGCAGTAAATGCTCAAGACTCAAGCAGCTGTTTCTAGAGCCCTATTGCAAGTCATTCACAGAAACACTCATTCTGTAACTGTCTTGGTAATGAAAATCTCCACCAACACACTTCTACTGGATACCACAGTAATCCTGTAGTTTCACCATCAAAGCTGCCTTCCCTGCAGAAATGTTGGTCATATTTGCAAAGGTGACATGCTGCAGGCATAAAACTTGGAGGGTAGTTTGAAAACTTGCAGAAGAGAAATTAAATCAGATTTTTGTTTCCATCTACTCAATCCAGACCAGCAACTTTACTCAGTGTCACTGGCCTGACAGAACACTTACTGGCACATCTTTCTTGAAGCTGACTCCAGTTGGTCGGGTGATTGTAATGGTTTTTGCAACAGTGGTGGTGGTTGAGGTGGTTACTATAGTGCTGACTTGGCCAGCAAGAGGAGCTTTTGCTGGAACTTGGGCCTGGGCCTGAGCCTGGGCAAGTGCAATACTTCCAGGGGTGGTGATTGAACCCTGCATCTTCACAGGAGGATCTCTGGATTGCTGTCCATATTCTATGTACTAAAACATGGTAAACAAGCAGACACAAAAGTTCACACACTGCAAGAGAACTACAAGCAGAAGCCAACAATCTTTAAAATATTTGACACTAAGAGAATCTACAAACTACAGCTGTATACTCTTAAAGCACATCTTTTCACCATTTTCTTTCTTACTGGAGAGAAGCTCCATGCTCTACCTCTGACCTCAATGGGTTTACACCCAGTGTCAAGAGGACATCCTTACAATTTTACAAAGGGTTTACTCTCCAAACCCTCCCATCCCTGTAGGCCTAGGGCAGCAGAACAAAAGAGGGGCAAGAACCTAATGGAAATGTGCAAGCATCAAAAAACTGGCTACAGAGCAGTAAGAAGTCCAAAGGAAGGATTCATTCTACTACACAGAAACAGTCTGAAGTTCACAAACAAGCAAAGCCAGAGTTCTCAACCGCCAAGGTTAAGATTTTTACATCTTCTAAAGTATCTGCATGGTAGAAAATGTGTTTACTTCCTCACTGTAATACATTTATTAACCCAGAGACTGGCAATAACCCACTGTCATTTGAAGGTTACAGTCTGAAGCCTGTTGATGGAACAGACTGCAATTGGACTTTGCAGCTGTGAGTAGATGGTTTCTCTGCCTTCACGTTAGAGCTGAACATGATTCCTGGTTATACTCTCAAATTCTGCCTCTGGGATCAGCTTCTCTGAATTTCCACCAGTGAAAGCCCCTTTGAGACACTGCAGGGTATTTCCACTACTCTGACCAGAGCTTCAGGAATGAAACTTTTCTCCTCTTTATCTGGATTAATTTAGCAGGTCTGAGTATGAAACTGTGTAAACCCAATAGAATGACCCCTGTTTTAGAAGAAAACTCCCAAGTCCTTAAGGGACTGGAATATGAGTCCACTGCAGCACTTTAAAACCTCTGTGCTTGGTCATGTGCCCTTGCTGATCAGGCAGTTATATTCAGGCAGCTATTTCTAAATAAGCAGCCCAACCAGATGTATGGAAACAGAAGAGGTACAAGATAACCATGCTCACCTGCCCAACCCATCCCATGGCATTAGATTCTGTGGATGTACACTGTCTAGTCTTGTGACCAGATTAGTTTTTCAAAGAAAAACAGGACTTTGCTCAAAAGAATTTCAAATCCTAGGAAGCCAGTGGGCTAATACACTCACCTCCTGCAAGTGATGAGGGAACTGTATAAAGTGACTAATAGAAGCCAAGTGCTGACAATACTGGGGATAGTCCTTCAATCTGTCAGACAAAATACACATTAGTCAGAAGCACAAGCCTAGAACAGAAACATTCCTGCAAAGAACTACAAATAGAGCACTGGTGTGTTATTCCCATACTGTATCAAAGAATTACTTCTGGACTCCTTACAGCAGCTGTGCTACAAACAAAGCATTTTCTACAAAGTACTTTTTGTTCAAAAACCCACTGGAAATGAAATAATATAACAGCATAACACAGGGTTTATTCAGAGCAACTCATCCTGTATTTCTATACTTCTGACAGAGCATACAATTTCATTTATATTCAAATTTTGCAGTAAGATCATTGAATAAGTAATCTGTAGTCTGTCTCAGTGCAGTCAAAATAGCTCATCAGAATGGCCTCAGCACTCAAGACAGAAGCTTTACCTATGCACATCAATAATTAAATCTCTACTCATGAATGCCAGGCACTATTCAGAGTAAATTCCTTCAGGACTGCTCAACGTAATTCTTAAAAGGAGTAAGAAGATGGCTAAGCCTCATGTATGTCAGCATCAAGTGTTTTTATTTATTCTGTTCAGGTTAAGTCCAAAATGCAATATCCAGTGCTGAATGCTGCACACAACATCTTTTCTTACAATCCTGCCTGGCAGAGCAGCCTGCCTCCTCTAGCTGCAATCCATTAGAAGCTTTGAAAAAGGATTTTTATTTTTTGAGATGCTTTTTGCCATACTTGAGATTTCTGGGTAAACCATATTCCTTCAGCTTAGTCTGTCAGCAACAAAAAGTGCAAACAGCACACCACTTAAAGCCACCCATAAAATGTTAAGTCCACCCCATCCCTAGCAAGCTGGCAACTTCTTTTGACTCAACACTTCAAACTGTTGTTACTAAGCAGTTTCAGCATCCCAGTTTGTCCCACGTTTATACAGTAAATTTTGATTTTAAAAGAAGCTATGCTTTAACTAGCACTCTTTGTTTCACCTCAGCACCCTCCAGAGTAATCCTGAAGCAGAGATGTAAAAACATTGCGTAAGCAATCTTGTCCTACTTAAAGCAGGTTGGAGGTGAACACACCTTCACCCTCAGCACGACCAAAACACCCACTCACCTATTTTTAAACCTATCTAGTGCAGCAATACCAAAATAGTACATTTTGGATGCAAAAGGCTTTCGTAAGGCTTCAAGAACATAGCGTAGGGCCAGGCCCAGAGCCATGTAGGTAACCAGTCCTTTCTCGATGATCCCCCCGAAGAGGCAGGCGGTGATGTGCAGCTCCTTGTCTGGGTACTGGGGGAAGAAGCGATACTCCTCAAAGAGGTTCCTCAGCATGCAGTTAAACACCTCCCTCTCCCGCTTGATGTTGGAGTCCTTGAACCTCTGCAGCATTTCCAAGACCTGCAAAGAAGTTGGGAACTGTCACCAAGAGAGATTTCAGCCCTTCTGCACCTCCAGGATTCATGAGCACTGGAGTCTGGCTAAGGTTAAGCTGCACCTCTGCAAGGGAGGCTGCAAAATAACTGCTGCAGGGTAGTGCCCCCTGAGCCTGCAGGCACTGCAACGTCTTCAAACTTTTTTCTGACTGCCTACTTTATTGCTTCAAAATTATAAAAAAGAAAATTAATGTTCATTGCCCTCCAAAATTTATCACCATGCAAATATATGAAAGGGGATTGTAAGTACTTCAAAGAGCAAGTGCATCAGGCTGGTAATTACTCTCATAGAGATTAATCAAAATAATTACTGACGCACAGAAGGTAGAACTGAGGACACCTTTATATATTTGAAAGTTGCAGTCAGTTTTAGATACGTTAAAAAAAACCCCCAAAACATTCAAGATAAGTGTGATTTGTACAGACTATGCACACTTTAGCATGACAAGCTTCTGTTCCACACTGAACTTTTATGCCACTTGGTATAATGATAGAATTAGACACCTCAAGTCTTCAGTCCACAGAAGTCAAAGCTGAATACAAAACTCAGCTGCATGTTTATTCTGTATTTCCAAGGCAGCATGCTCTCAATTCACCTCATTAATTATAACCAAGCAAAAAAAACCCACTGCTGCAAGCACCTCCCAGTAACCCTTCACAATTTTCCACTAAGACCAGCCCATGAGGAAGTAATTACTATTCACTTCATAGAGCAAGTCTCTGGACCAATGATGCAACTGCTACAGAAGGGAACTCACCTCATCTACAGACATGGTGGGATGTGGTGGATGGTTGTAAATACGCTGGAAGTAGCTGTTTGCCTCATCATCTATTTCTTTGCTAAAGTGCTGATTAGCCTCTGGCCACACCTGAGATAAGTCAGCTGTTAAAAAAAGGGAAGAGATGTCATGCTCAGCCCAGCTCCAAGCAGTCAGGATTTCAGCTACTGCTTTTCAGCTCTTCCACCAGCCTATAGAGAACCTGCTAGTTCTTCTGAAAAGCAGGATATTTATCCTTTCCAGTAAACAGGAACTGTTATTAAAAAAAAAACAAAAAAACCCCAACCAAACAAAAACAAAACACATCCCCCCCCCACACAAAAAAATTCTTTTCAGCTACATTTATGCAATGCATATTTATGCAATGTTAGATTTATGCAAAAGAAACTAATCCTAAGAGTTTCTCTCATCCTCTTAAGTTCCTAGGACCCACTGCACCCCAAGTTATTCTCAACTGACACCTAAACTAAGCACAAACCAGGCTAGAATGATGAAATATGCTACACAACACCAACATGCAGACAAACTTTCACACCAACTTTCAGGCCAGACAGAGAGCTTCCCACAGATTTATACACAAGTTACACTGAATATTCAAGCCCCAAAATACAAACCAGTGGTCAACTCCAGCCACCTCCATCCTGTGCTTTTATGGAGCAGCTACCACTGGAGCCTGAGATGCTTAATTACAGCAATGTGGAAAGTTTAGCATATGGCTATGATTCCTAAAGGCAGCATTTGATTGCTTACACATTGAATGGTGAGCAGAATTCAGAGTGTAAATGAGACAGAAATAATGGCTCAGTGTAAGGGACAACATAACTCCTTCCAAAAACCACCTTCCATCAACTTATTTGTTTTATTTCTTTCTGATGCTGCAGTCTAAGTCACTGCTTCACCTGTCAAGTTCTCTGCTGCAACAGGACCTTAGCCAAATACCTTTAACCTTGCTACAAATAAAACAGAAAACACCCTCTTACCAGATGCATACAATTCTCTGATGGACAACAGTTTTGTTCAAAACACATCACAACAATAAAGGACAGAGAAACACACTGTTCAGGCAAATCCCTAGCATTGTGTTCTTACAAACAGCTTTTTTTAACACACCCACACACACCCCAGGCTCCTTGGCAAGCTTTCAGATAGAAGTTAAGCTTGTTTTTCAGACTCATGGTACAGGACAAGAGCCACATCTCTAATATTTACCTACAGATCCAAGCCTCCCCCTGAAGGAAATGCAGATCAACTGCAGAGCACACTCACACTTCACAGCCACAGACAACACTACCACTTACAAGGTTTCATCTTACTCTGCTGGAATGTAGGCTGGTTCAGTCCAGATGTGCTCAGCTTCCTCTGCACGAATGGATCATTGTTGACTGCAGGGAGGCCCAGGGCTCCAGTTCCTATGCCAGTCAGGCTACCCGTAGTAAGACCACCTACTGGAAAGCAAACAACTGGTCATCTCACTCACACACTGCACAGGGTACAATTATCACCCCCAGCACCTGTAATTCCCAACAACCCAGAGCTCTACATAAGCCTCATGACTGCCTAACATCAAGCAGCTGTAGCTCAGGCAATTCCCCCAACTCTGTTCCAACCTAAAACAATGCTGCTGAGATCTGTCAAAACCCTCTTGACTCTCCCATTTTTCACCTATGGCAGCTGCAACATTCTGAAGTGCTGTTTCAGCAGTGACCAAGGAGTAAGGACTGTGTAATTCTACACAACACACAGTAGCTCCTACAGTATTTCCAACCATGGCAACAAAAGTGCCTCTAGCTTTGGTTTTTCAACAAGACAAACCACTCCCTGCAGATAACAGTACCTGGAAGCTGTGAAGAGAGTCCTCCAATGCCACTGAAACCTGTTGTCTGGTTTTGGGTGGAAAGAGGGGGGAAGGCTTTTGCTGGTGACTGAGGAGTACTGAAGGCAGAGCCCAAGTTTGGAGGGAAGCCCTGCATGCTCTGGGTGTGAGGAGCAGCTGATCCACCTAAACTAAGTGATGCCATTCCTGCCAGTGAGTCAATCTGAATGAAGAGAAGATTATACAGACATTCATAACTGCAATCAAGCTGACTTCTGGCAGGTTTTGTATAAAAACAACTACAATATTACAAAAAAAGAAAGTTTTTCTGCATGGTTATTGAAAATTCTGACTCTGTCTAGATCACTCCCAAAGATCAGTTTGTCTAGAAAATGTGCTTTCACTTTTTTTTCTAGAATCCACATGAAACCTACTGTACCAGAGATTGGTTTTTCCTTAGTCTCTAGTTTAGTGCAACACAACAGTAAATGCCTGTAAGCAGCAGAGAGTAGATTTTGACACAGAGCAGCTCACCCTGTCATTTGCAACCTCAGACCTCAACCCAAAATAGCCTTTACTATTTCATATCAAGCTTACAAAATATTGTTTGACTGCCTGAAGGGATCCCAAGAAACTCACTTTTCACAGCTAAATACCTGAAGATTCTTCAACACAAAGCATTAACAGCTGGGTGATGAGTAGGAGGGAAGGCACACCACCAGTTGACAAAGCAATAAATTATGAGCTGCTGACTAGGAACAGCAGGAAAACATATCAATCCAAAAAACAACATGGCTGCTGACTGACATCTCCTGCTCTGTTTGTTTATATCACTTATCTGCAGCATGTTGCCAAGATATTTGGTATATTTGATGAGAAACTTCAAAAAAAGCAACAATTTACATGGAAACTGCTCTGTAGCTTATGCAGTCTGCTGATGCTTCAGACATCCTTAATGCTGAGCAGCCAGTATTTCATAAGAAAAAGTTTTTTACTGTTTTAAAATCTTCTGTTGCATGTAACTGCTAGAAGCAAAACCTGTCCTTACATTCTAGCACTGCTGCTTGGCCCATGAAGCTACAAACAAGACACACATCAGGTTCAAGGGCTGTGCTGAATTTTTAGAAGTCTCAGTAAACTTTAGTGCTTTAAATAAACCAAATCTCCATCCCTCTTCAGTGCTCCCATTCTGCTATACCTGAGTTACTTCTCATAGACAACTGTGAAGTGAAAGACAGCTGTGAACTACAGCCCTCAGCCATCCTTCCTTAGCTGTAGGCTGGCTGGACATGCAAACATAAAAACCAAGGGAGCCAGGTGATGTTTTACTTAGTCCTGCTGAAAGGGCACAAATAGTGCAGCAGAAATCATGCTGAGTCAACATCAACTTCTAAAAACGCAGCAGGTGGTTTGTCTACCTGTACAGGAGAGATGGCATCCAAGCTGCTAGCACTGGGCGGGCGTCCCTTTGGCATGACTCCAGGTGGTGGCTGTCTTGCCTTGTTCATGACATTGCTGCAGTTGGCTACCATGGTGAGGATGGTCTCTGACAGCTCCTGAGAAACACTCCTACAACAGACAAGTGGGACAAGGAGCCATGTAACATTCATAAAACCAAGGACTCTTCACTGATTTGGTTTTCCTAGAGGAACTGGGGGACTGTTTCACAAGCAGGAGCTGAAAAACAACCCCCAAGTTGTTCTTTGCAAAACTTGCATTAGGGTGTGTCCCAAGACAAACTGCTAGAAATTCTTCCATGTAACTGTAGACTGTAAAGATTCACCTCCAACACAACAGTCCTTTGCTTTCAGTAATTCAAATACTGCTTCACTGTTACTCTAGCAAGTAACAACTTACAGAGAGCTGGGAGATCTACCTATGTGGCTCCACCAGGTCTTGGAAGAGCAGAGAATCAACAGTCTGTCTGCTGTGTTCCCCATTACAGCCTCATGAATTCATGCACACAGTAACTGATGTTGTAATTCTTTGTTCAAATCTGCTCCCCAAGGCTCCTTCCAGTCCCCAGAGCTCACCAGTCTCTTCACACACACAAGGTCTCTCCAAAAAGAGGAGACAGAACATGACTAAAGTTTGGGCTACCCTCTCAAAGACAAAAAAGGATGAGAGGTAAAGATCCCCACCTGCTTCCCTGAGATTCATCTGTTTATAAATTGAAAGACACACCTCACACACTAATATTAAACTAAGCAGAGACAGGAACCCTAACTAATCAAGGAAATCGTCATCAAAAGCCAAGAGGAAAGTCCCTGCACAACTAACTGAGACCAGTACCTCTTTCCCAAGTATTCCATGTCTGACTGCCAGGTTCTCTCACTGGAAGGCAAGGCAGCTCTGCTGCTGACATACCTAACACATAACTAACACTTCCCTGTTGGAAATTACAGCTTTCCTGAATATTACTTCTGCCTTTCTGGTGGGGTGAGGACAGCTAAAGCATCAGATTCCTTTCCCCAGTGGGGCAGCTACCCCCCCCCAGCTTTGTCTTTGTTAACCTGTGGAGATTCATCATCATTTTTCCACAAGCTTTTCCTGCACAGCTGTTGGGAAGAAAGGGAAAGAAGAGGAACCATCCTGACAAATCAGGCAGGAAAATGAACATTAGTGGTTTGCTTAAGAGCAGGAATGGCACAGCTGGGCACTCATAAGTATCCAAGCCTAGGACTGTCAGCCTGTCTGAACCTTTGTTGGGGGCTGCTATATCTACAGACTGGAATTTGTTGTACTAAAGCATGCCAAATAGGATTTAAGCATGGAAACTGTAAATTTATAGTGGTACAAAAAGGTGGGGGAGACAAAAGGCTGAGGCTGATAACTGTGTGAACTCAGCTCTTCATTCCCCAGTCCTGCAGTCCACTTGGAATGCCTCCTGCAGCAGACAAAACCTGGGCTGCCTGTTAACAGGTGCTAAAGACATTGAAATATCCAGGTTTCTGGAACTGGGACATGAGGATATAGGTAGGTAAATACAGATTTGAAGATTCTGAGCCTACCACGTGCCATGCTCAGAGCTCTGTCTTCAGGTCTGGTTGCACTTTCTCAAAACAGTAGATTGCTGTGAGATGGTACCCAGATCTAAAAGAAAAGGTTCATCTTCTCAAGTGCTAGATAAAAATATCTTCAAGCAACTAACCTAATCAGTGCCACTCCCAGAAGAGAACTAGGGAGAACCTGAATGAAGGGGAACTGTGAAACATGAGTAAGGAGGAGAGCAAGGGACCAAATTCAGCCAGCTCCAGAGGACCAAAACTGTCACCTTAAGGGATTAGCTCCAGCTTGCTGGAATAGCAGTCACATCTCATGCAGTTCTGTGTTTTTTTTAAATCCTTTTAGTCCTTCCAAATGAAGTCCTTTTCATACCCCAAGGGAAGGAGTAGGCAGGAAGCCTCTTCCCTTCTTGAGATGGGGACTGGGAGGAATAGCCAGACCTCCTGGTGACCCATTTGGCCTCTGCTGGACACATCTGCACAGAGAAGGCACTGATGCCCCTCAACTCACTGCATCTCCTTGAGGGGAAGGTTTCTCAAAGAGTTGGTAACCAAATCTCCCACTTGATTAGTCTGTGGTGCCTGCAACCACCCTGATTTCACTGTAAAAACACTCTAGTAAGAAAAAGAACACATTTCTTCTTGAGATCTCACTGCCACAACTCCTGTACTCACCAGTGATAAATGAAGTTGTGCCAAAAATAGTCTCAAATCACACAGGGTCCTAGTGGCTAAGAAAGGTGTCCCTCAGGACACAAAATAGGACAAGACTACAGCCTAATTAAAGAGCAGGTCCCTAAATCAATAGATTTAGAAGATGGCAGACTTCAGCTAGTCAGGTGGAACCACTCTCCCAGATATTTTTAATATTTACTGTCATTTTAATCCTCTAGTCTTCACAATGCTGCTTCTACCCAGGACTGCAATCTGAGCTAATCAAAGCAATCCCTTCGTGACAGAAACCCAAGCATTTTCTTTTTAAAGCTCAAAGAGAATAACTAATGGAAAATGACTGCAAGTAGGTCACATTCTTGCATAAAAGGGAATAGAAGTAGCTATAAAAAGAAACCAAAAGCTGAGAGAATTGTGCCAGTAGAGAAGTAGTGACTTTTGGAATTAACTGAATGAATAAATTTGGGAACACATTAGGATTCAGAACACAGTGACATTAGATGCAAGTCAAATCTACAGTTAACTATTAAATCTCTAAAATCTGGACATGGTAGCATGCAAAGGAATGAATGCAAGTTTAATGGTGAACTGCAGTCTCAGAAGACACACTTGGAACTGAAATATGACAGATATCTTTCTAGTCCAAGTAGTGTGCTCTACCTTGTACACCAGAAACAAGGTTTTGAGAGCCTTTTGAAGTTTAATTGCTCAGGTCCCAGCAGAAATCAAGAGAATCCTTTCTCCTGTGACCCTAGAGGTACAACAAACTCCCTTCCAGTTCAATTACCCAGTGACACCTCTGTTCTGATACTCATTTTCTACTCATTTACACAGGAGCCATGGATCATCCTATCTATCTTCAAAGCTGTTTTTTACATCTTTGAAGACAACACTGGCTAAGCCAACAGCCACAATGTAATAAGCCTTAGATCAGGTAACGTGCACCCAAGACACCTTAGCCTCTTTGAATGTCAAATATAACACCAACACTAACATCACCTCCAGCTTTCAGTCTCTCTGGCCACTACAACTGGTGTTAAAAGTGGGACAGCTACTCATCCTGGAAGTGTTTCTGCAGGTAAATACCACCTTCATCTGACTGCATTAAGAAGAGACACCACAGGTATTTCAAAACATTCAGTTTTCTTACTAAACAGGGAACACAGTATTTAAAAAATAATTTGTCCAATTACAGTTCCCATTAGCCTTCCTGTAGAGTCCACTCCTCCCTCTAGCAGATAAAACAGCTCTCCATGACCCACACTCTTCTGGACTTCAGCTGAACAGTCTGATCTGGAAAAGATCTTCAATTACTTTCCATCCATTGACTCCTTTGAGGTGGTCTTAAATGAAGACAGCAGAAGTTACAGGTCTAGTTTCCATTCCATTACCACCACCAGTTAGCATTTTTCTCCTACATGGAAGGATTGCATTAACACTTTCTGCTAGGGCAGTAGCCACACAGAGGCATTTCTGCCTCAATCACAAAATCCTCTGTAACACTGTTTTCCACTTCTGTCCCACTCTGTGGCTATGGCCTGGAGTCCTTTTTGTCCAAATTACAGCCCTGTATTTAGTCAGGAAAAACCCAGGATCTGACTAACTAGCCATCCCCCAGTTACCAAGATCACCTCACCTGTTTCTTCAGGAAGACAAGAGCACTCATTTCAAGCTCCTGTGACCCAGCCCACAATTGATGTTTCCCTGCAGAATTAACCATACTACAGAACTGATCCCTGGGAGCTCTCATTAACATGATTATCCATGTGAAATTCCAAACCAGCTGTGACCACGAGCCAGCAAACAAGCTGCAAACAGATTCCATATTCAGTGTCAGCAATACCATCCTTACCCAGCACAAGCTTGCAGACAAGCCAACATGGTTGCCAAGGTTTCTGGGGGAAGTTGAGCACTTTTGGGCTGATCTTTTTCTGGAGCAAGGCCACCCAGGATAGATGGACATCTTCTCTTTAAGAAAGTCATACAGGCCTGGATGAAGGGCTCCTGAGGAAAAAAATGTTAGCTTAATCTCTCAAACTGCACCCGAGCCACCACTTCAAACTAGGCAATTGCAAGGTGGAAAGAAGTGCATGAAGCTATTGTAGTTCAGTGAAAAGGCTGAATATCAGACCATGGACACTTTCCACAACTTCAGTTAAGTTAGTCACTGGTGAGAGTGTAGAAATAAAAAGAAAAATCCTGCTTTACCCCATGCTCCCGAATTTTATCTGTGAGCCATTTGTCAAGTTTGAGGTATTCCCGTCGAGAGGCAAGTGCAGCAAGGTCAATAACAAAGGCAAATGGAGTACCATTTAGCAGCATTGACAAGGCCTAAAGAAAAAAAATCAGAAGACTACTAGTGAAGACACAAGGGTACCCCCCCTTTTTTTTTTTCCCCTTAATCCCCGCATGAATGTCAGTAAGAAGTCTTGCTATCACATGCTGCTGAGATTTCTTTGTCAACACAAAATTGGTACCATCAGCTTCTCTTAGTTATGGGTTTGCTTGTGAGAAAAATAAGAGCTCTCATTTGAAATCATGACCCTGGCTTCCTCGAAGCAACCTTGTTCTGACAGCTTTAAATCCCTCTGTGTTAAAATCCACCAGCAAGTTAACTGGCTGAGAGATATTATCAAGTTCATAATGCAAAAAAAATTCATCAGGAGAGCCTGGCATCTCCTTGCAAATACACCTCAAACCATTCAGAGCCACTTAGAATATATCTGCCCAGAGTGTTCATCTTTTGAACACAGTGGACTGATACAAAACTGATTTCAGCAGCAGTTGATGCTCTGGCACTTTAAGACAACCAATAATTTTCCATCTAACTTTAGGAAGCAAAAGCCTCAAAGTTAGGCAACTTCCAGTCTTTTGTGAAGGTGGAAAAAATAGCAGGAAAGCTGCAGTACTCTTAACAAATCCCTGTCCTGTGAAGCTGAGCAGTGTCACCTTCATACAAGTATCTGAGGGGTATTTTCTGCATTCCTATTTCAATGGCATTCAAGGTTAAAACCAAACTCTCCCTGGATTCTCAGTACCTTTCCAGAGCAAACAGTTGTGTTCTACTGCTCCCCAAGTCACCTGCCAGCAAAGACATGATTAACAGCTCCACTGCAAACACTGAGCACCATGTCTTGGGTTCACAACTGGACAGGCTAGAAAGCATTCCAGTCAGGTACCACAACTCAGCTG
The DNA here is from genome assembly GCA_038090715.1 of Florisuga fusca. NCBI lineage: Eukaryota > Metazoa > Chordata > Aves > Apodiformes > Trochilidae > Florisuga > Florisuga fusca. The sequence goes on along the minus strand of JAAWXA010000018.1, from coordinate 1,268,256 downwards.
AAGAGAACTTAAGGTCACATGAACAGAGGCTGTTGTCTTGTTTTGGGTGGTTGTGTGTTTTGTTGTTTTTTGGGTGGTTTTTTTTTTTTTAAATGTGGCACAGCACCAACAACTGAATTCAGCCCTGCTTCAAAGTAATCCTTACAACATTAGTCACATCTAAGTTCAGCTTAGGCCTTTGGTAAAAGATAAGCAAGTCTGCATAAAACACCAGACAGAAAACAACAGCAGTGGGGTTCTGGTTTGTTGTTTTTTGGTTGTTTTGTTTTTTGTTTTTTGTTTTTTTTTTTTAAAACTCACCTTCAAGTCTTGTGCCACATCAAGAATTCGTGACAATTTTGCCTGGTCATACTGTTCCCCTCTCATGTACCACTCTGCCATGGCATGCATGATGAGCTGGCGAATCGAAGGAGACTGACCCTGAGGAGAATTAAATGAGGATTCATGCCTCTAGGAAAGGGATCAAGGATCTGAGCATTGAGTAGGATATTTTACCTCTAAAGCTTAACATGCAACTGTATTTACTCTTCAGTTTCAGAACTCAGCTTCTGAGTTGGGCATTTTGGGCAATAATAAACAACCTAGGAGCTACAGCTGGAGGATGAAGAATGACTAAAAATGGTAAATATGCGCATCCCATCTTTTCTTACCATTAATTCCTCTCAACTGCAGAGAAACTGCTTTTGGGGTATGCAAACCATTTACAAAATGTTACGCCTGACACTCTGTCCTGAATTGCAACCTCTCACCCCAACATGGAACACACAGTATCTAATAACTCTTTGCTTACACAGGGACAATTTTCAACTACAACACAGCTAAGATTTTGATGGCAACAAGGGCTTTGCTGAAAGGTTCCTTCATCTGGGGAAGTGAAACCCTCACACCTGTGGAACAGCACCATGTCACGTGGCAGCCACCATTTTGTACTTTATTCTGAAGCCTACTCCACAGAAAAATTGCACCTGCTGCTATTTCAACACCTTACATAAAAAGCACAGCTCTTCTATCCTACACCCCTTCCCCCAGCCTTCTATTAAAAACTTGTAGCAGGAAGAAATATAAAACATTCATAGCAATTCAGGTAGCAAACAGCCACAATTTTGCAGTGAATGTGGACAAAGACCTCAGAGGTCAAGCTTCTTATCATGAACTCTTACTCTACTTGAACAGGGTAAGATATTTCTTAAATGCAGATTCCTTCCCAACCCAGAAGCTTTCTCTGGCTAAAGTTTCTTCTTATGACCCCCTTTTAGCTTGACTACCCACAGACACAATTATGAAGGCCACAACAAAAGGCAAATCTATTAAAAGCCTACTTGTTTGCCCATTAAAAGCATGGAATTTGCATACATTGTTACCCTGTTTCTATGTGGAAGCTCTCCTTGGAAAAGGTCAGCAGCTAGTCCTAGGTTTTCAGAAGGCACCCTGGACTCTTCAGATTGACAGTAAAATGGTTTCTTTATACCTAGAATAACCTCCATCTTTCAGTGAGTGCAATGGAGATGATTTGGTTTACCACTCCCCACCTTTTACATGCTCTTACTTACCTGGCCATGCCATGCATAGTGCAAAATGATGGCAGAGTTGGGATGGTTGCCAAGGAAAATTGGCATGAGTGTGGAGATGAGCTCATGGCGCAAGGTATGCCACGAGGTGTTGATCTGCAGCAAGGCCAATACCAACATATCTGGGCAATGCTTGATAGGGAAACTGAAGAGCTGCTTAACCTGCTCATACTGTCCCACTTCTGCCAATCTTAACAGAGATTCAATCAAATCCAGGCTCTTCCTAACAAAAGAAAAAAAAAACAGAAAACAGACAACCCCGCAAAAAAAAGTTACAAAAGTTCCAGGATCCTGGTGACAAACATTCTGGAGCAGCTCTGAGCACAAACAAGGAAGCCTACAAAAGCACTCTGAACCATGAAAGATCCCTCTTTTCTTGCTTTGTTTGCTTGGTGTTTTTTTTTTATAAACCAATTAAGAGCTTCTTATTCTGTTAGAGTAGAGGGAGAACTGAAAGCTGATGTTGGAAAATTCTGGCTTGAGGGAGGTCACTCAGATAATTTGTCTTGAAATGTGTTTTCAGAAATGCAATGAACTGATTTTCTACTCCCCCGAGTCCCCACCTGTGAAACCTTCTGAACATACTCCACTTGTTTGGGCTGCTTTCTAGGTAAACAGCCATTGCCACCTCCCTCACTTCACCCATATTCCCTATCCTCCACTTCCCTATTTTAGGCCATACAATGAAAGCTGAAGGACTGACATCAGCTACACAGCTGTATCAAAAGGAAGGATGTAAAGGTCAGCTCACAAAGCCCCACTAGTCTGCTTTATGCAATAATTCAGCAAAAGTCATATAAATTTACCATTTAAATCCCAGGGCTTCCTTCAGACTTCCTAATGTCATCCTGGCAAAGAGAGACTTCATACCTAAATTCATACCTCCTCTATCCCTTCCTCTCAGCTCAGAGTAGCTGCCAAAATACATCAGCAGAAACTCTCCAGACAACCAGAAGACTCCAATAAAACCAAGAACAGGGAGTATGTTTATAGATATTATGGAAGGACATAGAAGTTCTCATTGTATGAGAACTTTGTGTTCAAACATGGAACAAATACTCATGGCTGATCTAAATGGATGAACATCCTATGGTTCTACAGGCAGCTATCAATAAATGTGGCTGCAGGAAGATAAAGCCATATTTGACCAGACAATCTTTCTTGAACTCTAGGTAGGAAAAGCAGTTGAGAGCAGGTTTACCATGTAGCAATTTCTCGATTGTCATCCTCTGGTGGTGCTTTCAGGATGTCAGTGGCAACAGTATGACAAGGGTAGTCAGCAAAACAGAAGATGTCAGGGTTAATGAGGGAATGTTGAATGAAGGAGAGCTGAAATAGAAGACATCAAAAATAGTTTGGATATTTAGAATTCCAGGTTCCTTCCACAGCGAAGCAGTAGAGATGAGCCAGGATTGACCATAAATGTGTTTAACAGAAGCCAGCCTCAGGCTTCTCCCAGGATTTCTGAAGTGACAGACAGAGGTGTGCTGAGGACACTTGTTTGCACAGAGCTGTGGCCTTTTTCTGTAACCAGGTAAAGGCCTCACAGTGACAGTTCTATGCTCAGACACCTTATACATCAGAACCACACTAAAAACACAGGTGTTGTCACATCTGTATAGCAATGTGACCCATCTGCTCCCAAACAACCCACTGTTCAATTAATAGACTGTATTTCAGTAGCACATCTGAGGCCTGGGCCCTACAGGCCAACTTCTCAAAGGTGGCTTGCCTCAAAATTCAAATTACTAAATCCTATTTGGCATTAAAGAAATTCAGCAACTTTGCAGGTGTTGTACAGACACAGCAGAAGTGTTGGTAAACCTACCTGGCCCTCTGCATGCTTCCAAGGTCTGTATATGGCATTAACAGGGAAAACTTCCATGCCAAGGCCTCTCTGGATGCCAAACACTACAATATGCAGACCCTTGCTGTCACGAATCTGAAATCCTGGATGGTCCAATTCATAGGTTACTACTTTGAAATCCAGGCTAGGATTCTGCAAGCAGAAAAACAGAGTAGTCAGGCTTGAATGTTACAATCTTCTGTCCTGCCTTGTAAGAACTCCTCCTCATCAGTATTTTATCTAGCTTAACATCCACCCAACTTCTGGTTGAAACCAAGGATTTTGTTTTATAAAGAACAGGACTTAGATGTAAGAACTTGACTCAAATTAGTATTTGAAACTCGCCTGTGAAACTGCATTTCCTCCAGCAATACAGGCAGTAGCTGCCCATCCTTCCAAACATTTCATTAGCAAGTCTTCAAACAACACCCAAACACACACAAGCATGGCAACTCATTCCTTTTGTAGGTTTCCACATGCCCTCCAACAAAAGCCAGAGGGCTTTTCTTTCAGAGGCATGTAAACAGTGCTTGCCAAGCACATATTCCATTTTCAGCAACAGTGAAAAATCCTAAGGATGAAGAAGCTTTTCCACTGAAAACTTCCACACAACTTTTCCACTGTCAGAAGCAAGTCCAACATGCTTGACTGTGCAGGAGCATCATGGCACAAATCTCAAGTTGCACCCAAGTTAGTCATTCAGGCAGCTTTTATTTCCTACAATTTCCCAGAATATTCTTGTTCATGAGGACAAAACACCCACCATTTAGGTACAGGAATGATTCTACTGCACAGAATGCAGTAGAATACAGCACAGAATATACACAGAAAACAGAGTAAGACTGGAAGGGAGAAGACTAAAAGCTAGACTTGATGCTAGAAGCTTAATAAGCTTTACATTCACACTGAGGCATGCATTTCTTTCAGATATTCTGCATATAAGACCAAGGTGTTTACAAAACTTACCAGCTCTTTAAGAACATCAATTAAGACTTCCACATTCCAGGTATGGACTTGTGCTCCATCACTTTTATCTTTCCCATCACTCCAAATCCCACTGCCAGGAGCCGAAATAGACTGCAAGTAAAACACACTCAAATCAAATACTAGTTAGAAATAAAGAACTCCCTGCACTGTGAAGACAAGCAGAATTTCAGACCAATTATGACACCAGTTGCACTCTTCTGAGAATCTTTTATTCAGCATTACAGACAACAGAACAGTTGGAAGTGCTGAATAAGAAAAAAGCTATTCTTAAATTACTCCAGGTGAGCATTTTAACCCCTTGTTCTTTGCTGATTCCTTTAAAAACTGCAGGTAATCCCCACCCCAGCAGGCCACACTCACTTGTAATGGGATACCATCTGTCAACCCTGAATGAGTTCGAGCCATCATCCCCAAAACTCTGGCAACCTGGGCAGCTGTGACTTCCCGAACACCAAACTGCATGATTATGTTACGACATTCTTCAACACTGCAAGGAAAACAAAAAGATCTTTCAGCAAAGCACAGATCTTAATGCAAAAGCAGGTTTCACTCAGCAGAAAGCAACCAAAAGAAGACCTGAGAGTACAGCTGGGACAGCTCAGACAGCTGCAGACTGTAAAATATGACAATTTATTCAAGTTGTTAATAAACTATCCACCCTACCAAGATCCTAGGACAAGCAAGAAGAGAATATCAGTAAGAAATCAGTGCAAATATTTCTGTGAAACAAAGCATGTCATGTACTCAATTCCAAACTGGGTCTACTTAAAGTGAGAGTTATTTTCACTCAGCTCTGTCCAAGTAAAAGCACAAGGTAGGGTTAGCACTGTTTTCTCTTAAGAGCACTGCCAGGTGACCTGTGACAGAGTTCCAAAAACTGAGGGTTTGTGGCATCTAAAAGGGAAACAAAGGCTCTGGGAATGCACCCTGTTCAGAGAGTAAGCTGTGAAGGTTTCCTTGCCTTCCAGCCTGACCATTTCTGATCAAAGGTGATCAGCAAAAACCTTCACAAAACCCTTTAGGGATCCAAAAGAGCAACCAGTGAGCAAATACTTAAGTTCCAGTTATAGGACTGAAGGTCTCTTCTGCAGCTCTTGTTTCACTTTGTGAACACTTCAGAGTCAGGCCAACAGGATTTCTCCAGCATGACCACAGCTCACAACATGTTTTAAACAGGCCCATGTTAACAAATGAAATAATTTTCAGTCTCCTGCAACACATTTAGACTGTGTGCTTCTTTAATACACTGTTAATGCAGAAACCTGTCTATCTGTGAGTCAACAGTCTTCTCTCTGAAATACAGAATCACTTCTCTTAGCTCATGCTTCTGAAGTGAATCTTCCTTTAAAAAAAACCACTAGGTTCCTACTGAGGGCTAGGACCAAGGCTCCCTTCAAAACCAGCCACAGACTCAGAGGCTCCTGTTCTCACCCCAGTATTAGTGCATTATCATGAAAACCTGTATTCAAAACCTGAGCTGGATTTCTGCACATGGTGGATATGTACATACATACTCAAAGACTGCACCTGCCAAGATACTCCAGCAATTTATTCCATAATTAGATTTTAAAACTACAAATAATCTGAAATCATACTGATCAAAGGCCAGTGCTGCTGCTCAGCTCTCCTGGGGATGATTACCTTCAGGCAGTTTTGCTGTAATCTGTCTCATGTGGATGGTGAGCTAAGGAGTCTGCCACAGGAGCCAAGTTCTCCCAAAGATCCAGCAGGATTTAGTTACTATTTTTGCTTACCTAGTCACTTGGTTTTTTTAAGTTAAAAAAAAAAAAAACAAAACTGTGATCATCAAATTCTTCCAAATCCTTCATGAGGAATTTTAATGCCTTTATCTAACACTTCTTATCCTCACAAAGTCCCACACCATCTCAGACATGCTATACACATTAGAAGAAAGCCCAACATAAAACCAGAATCAAAACAACCAACCTCATAATACTAATTGAGATTCTAGTTATTTTAGTACAGGAAGTGCTCTTGACCTTTTGCCCCAAGGAACAAGAAAACCCCCACCACCCAGGATATGGTGGAAAGTTACTTTTCCTACCAACCTTGTACAAAAGCCATAGCCAACTTCTTGCATGAAATCTGCCAGAGAACTCTCCATCATTGTTTTGGCTATCCCTCCAGAGTCAGGCAGGATCCTGTCCATTAGAATGTCCCGTTTTTCAGGGTATAGAAGTGGTGCAAGCACCACGGGGCAACGCTCCTGGGGAAAATCTAAAGGAAGGAAAAAAAAAAAAGCCACAAGTGTAAAAAAAAAAACAACTCCGAACTACCAGTTGCATACAAATAACTACTTAAAATAACTGCAAAGTTTCCCTGCTGCTGCAGAAATCAAGAGGGCACTCTTGCAGCATTCCTTCACCTCACCTCCCAGTTCTCTACTGGCACTTGGATATTCCTGGAGAACAGGAATGTAGAATAAACCAGGTTCATACAGGTTCAGTGCAGCTGCCCAAAGGGCTGGCAGCTGTGCTGATGCTAAGTTTAGAACAAGATTGTCACTAGCAGCAGTCATCCAAAAAAAGCAGGAAACAATCAAGCAGCAGAGTGAAAACTCTCCTCCAAATCAGGAAGTATTAGGAAACAAAGGAGCTGCTATTGAGTCTAAGAAACTTGGCAAATCTAAACCAGGCACTTGGGCATGGAAAAGAGAGGATACTTCCCTCTTTCTTCCAGGGAAGCAAAATTTAAGAGACACAGGAAGGAGAGGACTGGAGGGGTGGGTGGGAGTTTTGCTCACAGTGGAAGACAGCAAAGACACCTTAAGGTGGGCCTCCAGGAGATAACATTATCTTTAGGATCATGCCAAATGACTCCATACCCTGCAGGGCCACTCAGAGAAGAGTTTCCAATTTCCCAAAGCAACATGAGGGGAACTGCAGAAGCTAATACACTAATCTTCATTAAAGGAAGTATGAACTAAGAAGTTAGACTTCAATAGAACAAGTAATTTGCTCTTGGATAAAGGGGGCCTGTCTTCAGGACTACATTGAACCAAGGAATGGGTTGAGTTCAATTCAGTTATCTTGGGACTCCAAATCCTCCTTATTCTGATGGGTTTACATCAACCACCAGTGGTTCAGAAAGGAAGATACTACCATACCAGTAACATCCCCTGCCATCACATGCAGACCATGGTAGCTTCCAGGAAATTAACTGGAGTTTTACTCAAAGCTCCTTCTCTCACTGTGCTTGTGTTTTCTCATAGATCTGCATCCAGCATAAACAACCCAGTGTTTGAAATGGTCACATATGTTCCTGACAGTGTAAGGAGTTCAAGTTTTTCAAAGCAGTGCACTGAGTGAATTCAGTTAAATCAAACAAACCCAGGCCTCAATCTCCCCTACTTAATGCTTATTTATCACAACTTTTCAAAAACCCAGACATGAGACCACATTACTGCTCACTGGAAGAAAAAACAGTACATTATGGCCTGATGCCAGCCCAGGGGTATTTTTCTGTCAGTTAAGAGTTATGAAAATTGAGTTGTGCCTCAGCAGGCTCCTCAGCACTTCAGCCTGCAGTGACTGGAAGTTCCAAAGAGCCGTTTGGAACCTTGCTGCTGGAACATCACCACACTTACCTCTACGTAATGTTTTGAGGAAAGCGTCAATCTGCTCCTGTCCTACCCCAAAGGCTCCCTTCTGCCCAAAGAGGAGATGGGAGAGGAGAAGGTGCAGGACCTCTATTGCAATATCTTGGAAGCCACCTTCTTGATTTCCACTGACGTCCGCGTCAATGTAAGAACGCAAAAGATCCGGGAGTTTCTGTTTGATAAACTGGGCAGCTTTTGAAAACAAGAGAATGGTGTCAAAACCTGACATTTCTTTTCTGTATGAACAGTCTTCTCAGCTAGGTACCATTCTCTTCATCTGAGTATGTTTACCATAAGCCAACAACAACCCCTATTTAAACAGAAGTCTCATAATCCACACCTCAGAACCCAAATATTCATGAACAATTAAAAGTGAAGATATCGCAGTAGCTTACTTTCATTCTCTAGCAAGTCACTCGTGGAAGGGATGTCCAGTCCAAATTTACACAAGACAAGATGACTCTGCTACCTATTGCCTCTCTCAGAACAGTGTGAAGACTTCACTAGCACTAAAATTGCAATTACTGAGGTCCCACTGGCACAAACCTATCCATCTAGAAAGCCTACTGCTTCAAACTGAAAAAGGGATCCTCCCTGCAGCACTTACCAAAACCTCGTAGATCTGAGCTGAAAGAGTTCAGTAAAGCAAGACCAAATATCACCTACAAACAAGAACACACATCACAGTAAGGAGACATCACTCTTTCCAGCAAGCTTAATCAAAAGAGATAAAAAGTTTCAAAATAAACGTTCACCTACCTCTTGAACTTTACTTAATTTGATGACTTTACTCAATTGGGCAAATAAATGGGGTGAAGGCTTTAGACTCTGAAACAGGGAAGAAGAGTTAAATGGAAGCTGTTAAATGATTAGTCTCTTTCCTAACATGACAGGCTATGTGCAGGTCTGGAATATTAGTAGTTACTCTGCTCTAGGTTTTAACAGAGATGGCTAAACAAATAATCTTTGACATTCGTTTTGGTTAAGACTCAAAGTTTCTTCCACATATCCCACTCTTTCACTACTAATCCCCCATAATGGCTTTCATATTTAAAGAAACAGAAGCACTGAAGACTTAATTTGATTCTGTTTCCCACAAAGAAGCCAGGAGCTTTACAATTAGCTCTGAGTCATTTTGAGTGACTGAGTGACTTGTTCAGTTTAACAAGAAAACCCCCCAAACACCCCACCTGCTGAGCAAGATCAATTTTTAAAGATACAACTAATAACTGATACAACCAATCTTAGCCCTTCAAAAACCAACAGGAAAAGCCAGAGAAAACCAGCTGCTTTCCTACAAACCAACTCATTGTCCTTTGACATACAAACCTTCTGATAGTGCAAGGGATTGTCAATGGCGTAGGACAGCGTCGAGATGAAGTTTGGTTTTGTAATCAGCGACGCACACTCCTGGATCAGAAATTGGGTCTGAAAAGAACAAGGGAACTTGAACATCCATATTGATTTGCAGCAGAAGAAGGAAACAAACCCACTGCTGTTCATTGTATGCAGTAAAACCAAGCAAAGGCAAGGTGCTTAAGTCTGCCAAGTGGCCAAATTCTCATTAATAGTGGCTAGTTTGTTTTCAGTCAGGTTCCTTCAGCTTTAGTTTGTTTTATTCTTTTAAGACTGAGGGAAGTGATCACACATTCTCCAACACATATGCAGTGTTGCAGTTTCTGCAAGCATCCTCATACAATATAAGAATATATAGTATCCTGTTTATGAACTAAAAAATTTGTGGGCAAATTGTTGAAGGATGAAAACACTCCTGAGAACAGAAACAGACAGCATTGTTAAGTGCCAGTTTGGGCATTTGGGCCAACTTTTAAAGACAAAGAAAAGCTTCCAAAACAGAGCACTGCATGTGGCAGAAAGAGCAGTTGTACTGAAGCTCTTTTTCCAGACCCAGAGACCACAAGAGTCAGAGATCAACAATCTGTCATCTTCTGACATGAGGACTGGTAAAAGGTGCCTGTGACCGAAAGGCTTCATGGCAGAAAAGTTTCCTTAAGGCCCCCACCTCTAACCTGCCTCCGTGCTTAAAACTGATCAAAACCTTACTGCAGATGGGTTACAACCAAGCAGATGTCCCAGTGCAAACTGTACCTGATGGAAATCTTTGCCACTGCTTTTACCATCGCCACTGAAATCCACGTGGGAGAAGAGACAGCGTAGCAAATGCCTGTCTGCCTCGGGACCGTGCCTGTTGACAATCTGGAAAACAAAATAAACCATCCCCAAAACAACTTGATAGCAAACAGTCATTACAGAACAAGATCCCAGTCTAGTACTGTGGATTGTATTGGTATTTCTAGTGGTGAAGTCATCTACAGCTTTAAGCAAAAGGATGTTCTTTTTTAATCAGTAACCCAGCAGCTGGGTCACTGCCCTCATTGCAGATGAAAAGCATAAACTGAGACAAAAAAAGAATCTAGACACCAGTCAGTGACACAGCAGCCATGCATTCCATGGGTAGTATGCTTCAAAAGTTAAAAAGGATTTTTAGATCACTTAAAGGATAATTTCAACTTTCTCCACCACCAAAGCAGCCCCAAATCCACCCAGTGCCACAGCCTCACTTCTGCCCATTTCTTCCAACAGCTCCAGTGCCACACTCCCCAGAGGACAGCTTTGGGACAGTGGGCACCACTGCTCTATGCCTGTGGAGCAGGAATTTATCCCAGAGACAAGCCACTGACACAACACCTTCACTCATCTTGCAGGCAGCTGCTCTGCTTGTCTCCTGCTCACAACCAACTTGGCCACCATTACTCCATGGTCTTTTAAGACACAAAAGGAATAAAATACAGGACACATTTCCACACTGAACACATGCAGCTGAGATCTTTTACCAACTGTTTCCCCTGACCTTAGAGTTCATTCAGCTGAGCTCTGTACCTCACCAAGGGGTGATCTGCATTTCTCAGTTTGCAACACATCACTCCTCATTACATCTTATCAAAGCTCCTTACATTTTTGTTAGCATCCCCCATCATCTGCCTTCAGCTTAACTCCTGGCAGCAGAGCAGAGCTCATCAGAGCTTGTTGTCTGAAGTATCTCCAGGTTGTTTCAGTGTTTTTTCATTTCTTCACACCTCATCTAACTGGATTACTTGTTTTTACTAAAAATCCCATTGGCAGAAACTTGCAGTCACTTCATCACCAACCACTTGCTTCTTCAGTCCAAACAGCAGCAGATCCAACCTTCATCTACTGGCAAGAAGTTTGTCATTGTTTTCCCCTCCTTTCTAGCTGCAGGACAGGCACAATGTGTGCCAGCAGACACCAGCAGCTCTGCCTCTGCTCTGCTTGCCTCCACCAAGCCACTCTTCTCCCTGTCATAAATACCCTTGTTTGTTCCTGGCTGCTTTGTGCAAAAGGACAAACAGCACAGCTTTAGGCTCTATCCTCTTGGCTTGGCTGGTCTGATTTTTTTTATTTTTTTTTTTACCATGAGGGTGACCAAGCACTGGCACAAGCCAACCAGAAAAGTTGGGAGTCTTTCCATTCATGGAGATACTCAAAAGCTGTCTGGACATATGCCTGGGCAATGCTGTTTGAACAGAGGTTGGACAAGATGACCTCCTAAGGGTCCCTTCCAACCTCAGCCAGTCTGTGATTCAGGATAAAGTTCAACCCATCCATATTTGGAATTATCACACAGAGACAGGCTGGATTTTATTCAGGCAAACCTAACTATGATCTTCTAGACTAAAAAAGCTTTGATTTTCTACAAGTCCTTCCCTCCTTTCCAGACAGCCTCTCCTTACCACTAATTCAGAAAAAGGACACCACAAAACCTACTTCCTGGGGGACACCACAAAAACTCATTCCAGAGGAAGCAATTCTGCAGAATCTGTCTCTCTGACAAATGCACAGAAGGTTTGTGTCACGTATTCTGGGGTTTTTTTTAAATCAGTCTTTAAACACTACCTCCATTAAATGACTAGTGAAAAGGTGGTTTAAGTAAAAGTTAGTTCCTCAGTTTTGGCAAAGCAATGCTTGCAAGTGATAAACCACAATGCAAGTGCCATCCTGGTCAATTGTGACAAGAAGAGGGAAATCTAAGTATGGTTTTCCATATGCTCTGCAGGTTTGGGTATTAGCTTTGTGAAACTGAGTTTACACCAGACACTGTGCTGTGAGACAGAGGTAGAGCATGCACATAGTGTCTCCTCAGCTATCTAAGGAAAAATTGTACTAAAGCAAAGAAATCCCAGGAAGTTAAAAAAAAAAAAAAAAAAGAGACCTTGGAGATTAAGACTAAATTCCTACCTGAAAACCAAAACCAAACAAAACAGCCATTGCCACAGACCAGTTTCCAGTCTCTCACCAGTGAGTGCAAGGGGCCTGCTGTGAAGGATAAGGAACAATCCACCCCTGGTTTAGAGGGCCACATTCCAGACAAAGAGCAGATCAAGCCTATCTTCTCCCAACTCCAAGTCATGTTTCTTATCCTTTACCTAAGTGTTCCTGACAGATCTGCAAGTCATGCCTCAGTCACACCCTGCTGCAAAAAATGTCTGGTGAACCCAATAGTGATGGGAAGGAGTAGAGCAACCTCCTGCAAGTACTGAACTCACAAAAACTCTTCACAACTTTACAGAAGTTACAGGAGATTTATTCATGGCTTGTGAGATAATTTTAAGCAGTGAATAGTGCTGCAATCACCACCTCTCACCTCAAGATAAGTAATGAATGCACTTCTAAAGAAGGCAGCTGTTATGTTACCAGAAACTGACTCTACTAAAGCCCTCTGGCCTCCTAATCTCATTCACATCACTGCAGGACTGCATCAGGGTAAGGAAAAAAAAAAAAAAAGTAACTGGCCCAGCTGTCTGCTGGGAACTGAACTAAACCAGTTTCTAAAACTGGCTCAGTAACATTCACTTCCTCCTCAGTGCTCCTCTACAGATAATGCTTTTCAGTCCATCCTGCCAGAGGCATCTATTTTTATAAGAGTCAGTTAAACCAGAATTCTTGCCCAGATCTTAAGATATTTGGATTTCAATCTGCAGTTACTCTGGCTGGGCTGAAGAAAGTCAGCTTGGCTTTACCACCCAGCTGTACTTCAACAGAAGAGGAGCAAAACTCCTCTGAGTTTTTTGAGGTCAGGGAAAGCATTTTCAGAGCTAAGTAACCACACACCTCTGCTTTCAGCACAACAACTCTGATGAGTAAATGTGTATTTTCTCCTCTCCCTCTAAACCAACAACATCCCATGGGATGTCCAAAAGCTGAAAAATTTACCTTGAAGGAGTTCAGTAAGCTTTGCAAAGCCCACTCCAAGAGCTGCAGTTGCAGAAGCTAGTTAAGTTTGGGGTAAAAATCTGTTAATTGAGACTATGTTTGATGTAATTTTAAAAGAGTAGAAAAAAAAAATACTGATTCAAGAGACATATTTTATATTTTCAAAGTGTTTACATCATGAGACTACAAAGTTAATATTGGCCTCAGGTGGGAGCTGCCATATTCCATGACATGAGAGAGGAAACCCAACAGGAGTACCAGAGACTCAAGCTGCAGCAAACACCCCTCAGCAAGGCACACAGGAGCAAGAGTTCACTTCAGCTGGGAAGAGAAACTCAGCTTTCACACCCTCATTTTTCCTTTGCCAGCTTACTCCTGCAGCATCCTCAGTTTACTTACATGCTGTATTTCCTGCTGGCTGGCTCGGTAGTTTTTCTTGGTTAAATTGTCCACCAGGTAGCTGATTTGAGACAAGGCCAGCGAGAGCGAGTCAAGATTCATTGCTGGTTGGGGCGGAAGCAGGCGGCCGAGCCCGGCGCAAAATCACCATTATTCCCCTTTAGTCACCTCAGAGACAGGTTTAAGTTTTTTTCCCCCAATTAGCCTGTATCAAGTTGGGTGTTACTTCCTTCAGCTCTTCTTTCTCAGTTGTCTTCCTCGGGTCTGAAACATGGCACCTGAAAGAAAAGAGGGCGTGAGGATTCAGTGCTGCAGCAACTTCACAGCTGCATTCCAGGCGCTGCTGCTGCCTCCTCTTGGAATCAGACAACCTGAAGAAAGGATTTGAGTTTGGGTTTGGTTTTGTTTTAATTAAGGCTGTTTATATGGTGGGGTTTTTTATACACTGCAGTCACTAACTGCTTTTAAAGACTTTAAACTTTGAAAGCAGTTAGTGACTTCCCTGCATTTTCTACTTCCACCAGAACACTACAGGACAGAATGTTATTTCCTAATATGTCTCAGAGCTTTTTGTTTCATTTTGTCACACAATCTAGCTTGGCAAACAGAAAATAAAGCCAACAAATAATAAATAATAAAGCCAACAAAAAAAAATCAGAGACATGATTAATAAATTGCTTAATAAATGATTAAATAGACACAATTAATAGCTTAACTTACATAAACCATTTGCCCTAACTACATCCATGAGGAAAAAGAAGTACTACCAAGTTTCCACAACACAAGCTTAGTTGTTTTCACAGTGCCCAACCACATTTATTCATCTCTGCCTGTTAAATCTTTCAGCCTGGCAAAAAACAGTTCTGTCAGGACAATGCCTCCCCTCTCAGCACTGGGAGAAAGAAGAAAACAAGATGCATAATGAATTAGGTAGCACACAACAATCAGAGGTCAGAATCACTCAAAAAAAAAAAAAAAAAAAAAAAAGCTTTTTAAACATCTGTGATATTTTGCCTCACTACCACCCAAGTAACACTGCACTCAGACCTGTGTACCAAAACAAGGAGCAGTGACTGAGCAGCACACAGGAAGAAATGCAATAAACTAAGCCCAACATTCCAGCTTTCAGTGAGCTGCACCAGCTGAGCTTGGCAGCTTAATAAACTTATGACAATACAAAACTTGGCACTTAACATCTCATCTGTTGAATTCCAGACTGTCAATGTGATAAAATCCCATCCCAAAGCAAGTCCTGCGTGACCACCAAGGTGAGGAGCCTCAAAGGAGCAGCACTGTCACCTCTGGGGGTGGATCAAGCTGGAGAGCCACTGTCTTGATGCTCCACTTGATGGTAACACAAAGGTCACTGGGCTTCATGCTGAGACTCTGAAAATAACTTTTTCAGAAAAAAAGCTACTGCTTTACTGCCTTGCCTTATGGCCAAACCCACCAGTACAGGAATCCTGCCTCATCACTGAGATGGATGGCACAGGGAAGTGCTAACTTGGCACATGTGAGGCTTGGGGCAAATCAGTTCAGAACACAACTCCTGCAAGAACTCAACAGGAACATCAGGGAGGCTGAGCTGGGAACAACTAGGAAAATCTTTTGCTCTCTCTCTTTATACAAAAGTTTTCACTCAGAACTACAACTTATTTGACAGCTGCCTACATTTTAAAGCATTTTCTCCTAGCAGGTGGGAAAGAATCCCCACAGGTGATAACTCAGTGGGAGAGGCAGCAGTGATCTGATCTGATTTGATGATCTCCTCATCCTCTGGAAAGGATGAGAAGGTTTACATGGAACAACTGGGGGGAAACTTACCCTCCATCCTCCACTGAGAGCAACAAACCCTGTCACAGGGAATGAAGGTCATTCTGCTCTCTGGGAAAAGTTTGTGATGTTAAATAAGAACATGAGTAAGCTATTTGTAAGGGAAGACAAATCATCAACCCACCTCCAGACTTTCATTATGCAACAGAAAATCCTGAGTACTCCTGGAAGCTAAGGTCCTGCTCCCACAAAAGAAAACCCTTCACATCTCCTGAAAAGAGTTTTTCAAGCAGTAATACTGAAAGCATTCTTCAGAGACAAGGTAGGTGAGCTAGGAAAGAACTTCCCAGCATGCTTAAAACTGCAAAAAGAACTAGAGAAAACTTCCCATTTTTCTTTTCTGTAGATTGACAAGCTGTAACTCCTTGCCTTTACTTACAGCTTGCAAAGCCCAGTGTTAAACAGCTTTGTAGGTAGGGGGAAAGGCACAGAAGTTAAAGATTTCTTGGTAGCACAATAGCCTATTGTTTGGGTTTTTAAAAATAGTTCTTGCCCTCTTTTGGAATAATCTAAAAAGCTTTATTGGTGCATGCTATCCAAGAGGTTCTGACTGGCAATGTGCATCACACAGGACCAACAGAAATCTGAAAAAAGCTGGTTAAGAATCAAGCAGCCAGAGCCAGAGCCTACAAAGCCATCACCAGGAGCTGGGAAGGGGAATTCAGCCCCTCAGAGCACCAAACTTCAGCAACCAGCCTGGAAAACTCCAGGGCTTGTTGAACTTGGGACTCAAGAATGGGACACAACCCAAAACTCAAGCCCAACCATTCTTAAGGCCAGAACTGAAGTTTCAGAGTTTGCCTTTCAGGCTTTGTAGGAAGAAGAAACATTGATCTGGGTATTGTTCCTCAGAGTGACAGAGCAGAGACATCACACCTACTCCCCCAAAAATCCAACTTGTAAGTCCTGGAACTCTTGAGTTGGTCTCAATTATAAACCTGATCCTCCCTGAACAGCACTGATTCCACACCCCTGCTCTTTTTTCTGCCAAGGAGAGCAGGGGCTGCCACCTCAGGACACTTGCACTGCCCAGAAACACAACAAGCTTTGCCACTTTCCTACTGTTAAATCTGAGAGTGCCAGAAGAGAACTCAAGCTGGAACCAGAGTGGGATCTTCCCTTTCAGGGAAGCAGAACAAGAGCTGGAGCAGGCACCACGACTCAAGGACAGAACACAATAGCTGAAGGAAGCAGCTTCCTCTTTATTTTCTAAATATATGGTTAGCACAGTGTGTATCCTGACACACAGAAAAAAAACCTGGGAAGTCTCACAAGTGTCATACTAAGAGCACTTCAAGAGTTGCAAATGGTGCAAGGTAACTTCCAGGAGGAGATAAAAATCAGGAATTATGGGAACCCTGCCCAGAAAGCAGGAGGGCACAGGTACAGCCCTGGTCATTCAACACAAGGAGAAAATTCAGTTTCTACAGCACTGATGGAGAAAGCTGTGAATGCTCTGCAAAGCAGACTGTATTTTAAGCCATTTGTATTTTTAGAGGGAATGAATCTCCCTGCACCAGCCTCAACAAGAAACTTCCAGTTCATGGGGCAAACCCTACATATTTACAGGTTCAGAAAGTTCAGGCTCCAGATAGAAAGAGTTAAAATCCAAACAAACAGAACAAATAAAAAACTTTAATTTGCTGATAAAATTAGCTACTTTCAATTACAGTTCCTCTCATGCAGCAATGGATAATCTATCAGACATGGGACCTGGGAGCTCTTATGATATTATCATTTTATATTGTGCAACACAGATGATTTTTAAAAGGTAGAAATTATTTCCTGAACTCCACAGCATTACATCACCTCAAGACTTTACCTGGTAACCAACAGGCCACCAGCAAAGCATCTGGCATCTATTTCAACACTTTATTTTCAACAGCAGAGTTCTTTGGGGCTATTAAAACATAAATGGGATGAAATTTTAGGCAAGAATCCCAAAATTACAGAATAGAGAGGGTGAATATGGAACCAGCAGCTGGGTTTGACAAAACCACTCCCTGCCAACCTGAAGAAATCACTGGGGAGTAACTGAGACTTGCTGCTGAAAATGACCAACCTGAAGTCTGCCAGGTAAACAGCCTACAAAGAAAGTGCTTTCAAAGTTACTTGAAGCTTAACTTGGGATTATTTTTTTTTTT
This sequence comes from Florisuga fusca, assembly GCA_038090715.1. Classification (NCBI taxonomy): domain Eukaryota; kingdom Metazoa; phylum Chordata; class Aves; order Apodiformes; family Trochilidae; genus Florisuga; species Florisuga fusca. Next base: position 1,250,607 of record JAAWXA010000018.1, on the reverse strand, counting down.
TTTAGACCATATGTTCACTGAGGAGGTTACAAACTCCTGTCAGAAAACATCATGTAAAACACGTGAAAGCACCAGCCCTAAAGCTGTTCTGCAGAACACATTCTCCTCAAACCCAGGCAGACCCAGAACACCTGGAAGAGCAGCACATCTCTCCCCAGTCCCACAGGAAAAGGGTTTCAAGGGAGGAAAAGTTTCTCAAGTTAACACCACAGGTACATTAGATTTCAGGGCATCATTTTGAAATCTACAGAGAGAAAAAGGTGCAAGTCGGTGTAACAAACAGCACAATAAGCTGCTGATTGATTTGTCCAGCTCAAATTTAGGTGTTTCCACATAGAAAAGCCACCTGGACATTCCACATCCTAGAAATCCACACACAATTCCCACCAACTCAACCCCAGGATGCTGGTGAGACACAGAGACTGGCCAAACTAAGCACAGTTGTTTGTACCAAACCTTCAGTTTTGAAACCAACCTGACACACATCAGGCAGGCACCCATCATGATGAGAAGGCCACTTCAGGCCTTTTTGTATCTCAGCTAGGACTGTTAATTAAAAAAACTTCCAAGAAACTCTCACTTCCAAATTTGTCTTCAGCCTAACACTGCTGGATGAAGTTTCAGCTGGAGAGAAGTTGAGAGAAGTTAGGGACCTTCATGCTGTTTTCCCATCCCAAACCTGTTTTAGAACAATTAAATGCTATTGCAAAAGGCAAAGGAGAACAGCAGTATTTGTAGAGCAGGGAGAGTTACAGAATAAAAGAGAAATCTGACTGAAATAGTTCTGCCTTCAACCAGGATTCTCAGTGCTCAGAATTCCCAACACAATTTAGCAATGACCAAGCCACAAAACATCACTGTTCCTAAGCTCTGTCTGCACAGTTTCTAGCCCACTTGCCCACCTGAGCACCAACAGTGGCCACTTCAATTCAATTTCAGTGTCAATTACAACAACTTCAGCACCCAGGAGCACTGTGCTAGGAAGGTAACAGGAGGAGGCATTTCTCTGCAGAGCAGAGACAGGGAGCTAGCAAGATTTCTGTGACTTGGGTTGGACAGACCAGGCCAATATACAAGCTCAGCAATTAACAACAAACTTAAAAGCATAAAACCAGAAAAAAACCAAAGCAGTAACAAGCCCAGAAAGGGCAAACAAGTCTATTACCAACCAAGTTTGCTTCCTGGCTGCACGACTGTCACCTCAGCAGGATTCATCCTGCCTGTCACGTTGGTCAGTGCCACTGTAGTGAAGTCAGAAGCAGGAAACTCACTTTAGAAACAGGAAACACCTCAGTTGTGTGTGCTGAGAATGACTTGTCAGGTGTCACACCTCTTGTGTTACCTGTTTGCTGAAAAAAAAACCACATTCCACTGACAGCAGATGTTCTGCTTCCTTCCACCCACTGGGATCCAGAAACATTTTAAGCTCAGGATGTACCAAACAACCCAAACGTTCTATTTTTTTTTAGTATTAACTCACTTCTGTTGTAAACACAGTCCAACCTGGGCTCACCTGTAGTGAGCCCAAACTAAGGGCTCACTACCCTGTGTGTAAAGAGAACACGGCACCACTTGGAGTTAAGAGAACCTTGGCCAAAGAGGTTTCTAACAACCCAGCATTCTGCTCTCTCTCGTTTGGGAACCAGTCGGCCCGTTCCCCCCAGAGGGAGGGCGCTGAGAAGCGTTTCTTCCATGTGCTCTGCAGGCAGGTCGTGTCACCGGGTTATTCCCCGTGGCTCAGTGCTCGGGGGGGGCCGCTCGGTTCCTCCGGCTGAACCCACCTTCCTTCCAACCAGACCGCCGAGCCCGAGGGCAGCCCCGGCACCGCCTCGCTTCCCGGGGCTCTCAGAGGGTTACCGCTCGACACAAGCCCGGACAGAGGAGTGCGATGAGCTCCCGAGCCCAGGCCTTCCCCGCCGCCTCAGCCGCTGAGGCTGCGGCTGCCGGTTCCGCCCTCCCCGCAGCCGGAGCCCCGGGAGCTGCCGGGCACAGCCGCGCCGTGACGGGCCCGCACCCGGGGAGAGCCCTTCCCAGAGTGCTCGGCTGCTCCTCCTACCGACCGGAGCCCGGATGAAGGAACGGGCGGCGGTGCCGAGGCACAGGCCGGGCCGGGCCGGAGCGGTTCGGGGCAGGCCA
>JAAWXA010000018.1:1218329-1247697 GCA_038090715.1 Florisuga fusca | reverse complement strand
GGGGGGGGGGGTGGCATTCACCCCCTTCCTCAGGCACCTCCGGGGCCATTTTACCCCACAGACCCCTCCATCTGCGTCCTCCCCGCTCTCCGCTGCCGCCCCAGAGGGTCGCTTTGGCCCCCTCACTCCTCTCGCCCCTCAGCTGTGTGCCAGCACCGGCACCCCAGGGCTGTCTGCCGGCTCTGTCCTTGGCTGAGGAAGGTTCTGGGAGGTTCTGTCCGGACTGAACCCCCCTCACACACACACCGTCCGCACCCCAAAGCTGGGAGAGCCGGGCTGGTGGTGTTGGGGGACACAGATCCCCCTCCCCCAGGAGCATCTCCCCCGACCCAGCCGGTACCCACCTGCCCCAACCATCACCCCCCCGAATCCAGGTCCCTCTGACGCAAATAGAGGATTAAAGGCCGGGGTTTTTTTGGTTGGTTTGTTTGATTGTTTTTTGTAAACAGCCAGGGCAGCAGAAAAGCCGAGAAATGGCCGCAGCACCTCTGTGCCTCTCCTAACCCCCCCGGGTGACAGCCGAGGACATGGGACACCCATGGGTGCCCGGGGCTGAGGCAGAACCACAGCAGCCACTGGGTACAAATTCCCCTTCCCATGGGGGACATGGGGCATGGGAAGCATCTCATGCTGAGCCTTGAGCCTCCCGATCCCAAATGGCTCCTTGGAAGGAGTCCCTGTGCTCCCCAGACCCTGGAGCAGTCTGTAGGAATGGGGACACCCTGTCCCCCCCTGGGGACCTTCTTCTTGATACCAGGGGGGGGTCCCCGACCCCAGTGGCAGCTCTGAGGGAAGAGCCAGGCCCAGGGGGTCAGTGGCTGGAGCCTGGGTTGGGGAAAAATTGAGGGCACAAAGGTTGGGGGTACCTGGGGGGAGGTACCTCCATGCTGTGCCTGGGGCTCTCCTTCCTCATCCTCCACCAGGGTCATCTCCAGCTCTGCATTCACAGGCAGCAAGCAGGAGAGATCAAATGCCTCCACGTAGGGGAAGCACCCATCTGCTGTCCTCCCACCCACTGCCACCGGTTCCAGAGGGACAGAGCCATGGTGACAAGTCCAGAGCACACCATGGTCCATCTTTTCCCCATGACGACCAGGCCTGCTCTCAGAAGATCCAGGAGGAGCAAAGCCCCTGGTGCACAAAGCTGGGCTGGACCCTCAACACAGATGCAGCAATGGATAGAGAGGAGTTCCTCCCTCCCCCAGGGTTTTAGAAGCCAAACCAGGGAACTAACTCCTGGACTGAACCAGAGCAGGTTGCTGCTGAGGTTTAACTCCCCCCAGCCAAATGTGCAGCTGGGGGAACTGCTGATTCCAGTGAGAACAGAAGTGAAGTTATCCTCCAGGCACAGCCCCAGCCCCAGAGAGTGTAAACAACCAAGGAAGAAATATATAACAGATTGAGCAAGACTGCTTCATCCCCAAAGTGTCCCTCAAAATCTGGCCTAGTCCCATTCTCTGGACACCTCCTGCAAGAAGAGGATTGGGAATTTGGAGAGTAGTTTCATTCTAGGGAAGTGTCTCCAACCACAGCACCTTCCTCTAGCAAGTGAGCAACTCCTGGCACGGGAACCATTGCACCTGGCCTTGTCCCCATTCCCCATAAAAAAAAAAAAGTCAGGCTGAAAGTGATGATCCCACTTTGTAACAGAAAGTACATCCCAGGCAGAGGGAGAGGTGAGTGTGGGGGCAGAAGACTGGCAAGATGAGAGTCAGGAAAGCAGAGTGCAAACCAAACACTGCCACAGGAAAGGACAAGGTCTGATACACATTATTTCTAGTTCCCTTTATGTAAAAGACACTCTCCCACCAACGCTGGGAGGAGTTCAAGCTGTGGAGAGGAGCTCCAGCAGCAGAGGGGTAGGCTGGGGAGAGCAGCATGCTTTCCCAAACCCCAGCCCTGGCCCCTTAGGGATGTCTAAGGTAGGGATGTCCATGCTGGAGGGACAGTAAGGGCTCGACCTGGACTCCAGGTCCCTTTGTAGCGATGCTCACCAGGGAGTCAGGGCTGAGGGGAGAAGCCTGACTGCCTGGTGCGTTAAGACAATGAGATTCAAACCACCAGAGAGCTCCTTCAGCCAGGCCCTGGACTGCAACACTCCTTCTGGATCTTCCCAACGTGGTTTCTCCTGGCTTCCCTTTGGTCCTAGGGGAAATCTACATCCCCACAGCAGCAGTGTGGTCCAGCCCAGAGGAGAGCTCAGGCTGTGAGGTCCATGAAGATGGCATTGGCAGTCGTCTGGCCGAAGATGAAGGCTCCAAGGGTGACCATGAACACCCCATAGCTGACCTGGGCCCACCAGCTGCAGATGCAGGACAGGGTGTGTTTAGAGGGGACCTTCACCCCAGTATCCACAGGGGAAGTGGGGAGAGAAGAAGCACACTTTGCTTACCTGACTGCCCTGGTTTCTTGGATTTCAGAGAGTTTGGCTTGAATCAGGCAGAGCCCTGAAAGGCAGAAGAGGCAGATTATTCCCAGGCAAGGGCTGAGCAGACACCCCACAAACCACACGCACCCCATGAGATAGCAGAGAGTGTGGTCAACATGGCTGAGCTACCAACCCACCCCATGCCACACTTTTGCCCTTCTCTCAAACCCTCCTGCTCTCCATCCTGCTTTCTCCCTTTTGGAGACCCAAGGCCAAGAGACCTCCCCTGGCCTCCGAGGTGCCCTACCTGGGAAGACAAAGATGAAGCAGGCAGCCAAGCCCCCAATGACAGAGATGACTTTGCCAATGTCAGGGATGAAAAGAGCCAGGAGGAGGGTGAGGAGGAACCAGCTGATGGTCTGCAGCAGGCGCCTCCTCCGCTCCCGAACCACGTCCTCCTCCACTGTCACCCCGGTGTAGCGGAGCCAGAGTCCCTCCAAGACAGCCCTGCAGGCACAGAGTCAGGGCAGGGGGGGTCCCTGTGCTGCCCCCACCACCCCCATTGTCTCCCTCCCTTTGCTCACCGGCCACAGAAGTGCAGGATGGGGTAGGAGGTCAGCACGCAGAGGATGATGAAGGCCCGGGCAAGGGCAACAGGGATGTCATTGGAGGGGTAGGACAGCAAGATGTCCTGCTCCACACCAGCCCCAAAGGTCAGGAAGCCACAGACACCTGCCAGGAAGGAAACAGTCAGCAGGGGATGGGGACAAAACCCTGCATGTGTGTCTGAGGGACTACACTCAGATGGATTACAGCCCGGGTCGCATCACAGCGGGAGTTCAATGGACACCACTCCCTTCCCACTCTGTCCCCGTGCTGACCAGAGGGTCCCAGCCCTCCAGAAGCTCACAGCCCCTCTGAGGATCATGCTGCACTCCCATGGCATCCTCTCACCAGTGCCCGTGTAGACGAAGAGAGCGATCACCATGGCCACTGTCACCACAGCCCCCCAGCTCTTCACCTCTGGCTGCTTCATGCTGTTGAAGACGGGGACGCTCAATGGGATGAGCTGGAGTCCCGTGGCAAACTCAGTTTGTCATCAACCAGGACCCCCAGGTCCCTCTCCAGCAGTCTGCTCTTGGCACCAGGGCTGCCCCATCCTAGGTGCAGAGTTCAGCTGCATTATTATTAATTGATCTTTAATTGAGGCTCTGCTCTGCTCAGACCCCACCTGCAGTGCTGGGTCCAGTTCTGGAGTCCCCAACCCAAACCAGAAGGACACAGAGCTCCTGGAAGGTTTCCAGAGGAGCCACTGGAATGCTCAGAGGGCTGAGCACCTCCCTGGGAAGCCAGGCTGAGGGATTGGGGTTGTTCAGCCTGGAGAAGAGGAGGCTCCCAGGTGAGCTCAGAGCAACCTCCCAATATCTGAAGGGGCTACAAGAAAGCTGGGGGAGGGCTTTGGACACGGGGTGGGGGTAGGGAGAGGAAGGTTTTGGATGAACACCCCAGGGACTATCCCTGGACCACGCTGGTCCCTGCCAGGTGATGGGAAGGGTGGGAAGGGGAGGTCTGGGCTCGTGGCCTTACCTGGAAGCCAAAGCAGATGGTGGGCACAGCATTGAAGACAGCTGTCCAGGTGGAGGGACTGGTGGGAGAGAAACACCCACCCATCAGGCCAGGCACCCCTACCCAGTGCCCCAGGGGTGCTGAGCAATGGGCTCACTCCTCTGCTGACCTGCCACCCCACAGCTACTGTGTCCCTCCAGCCAGGATGGTGCCTCTGCATGGAGAGAGGTTTTTTTCCAGGACCTGGCACTCTGATGAAGCCCAGGGCCTGTCACTGTGACAGAACCAACCAACATTAATGTTTTACAGAAAAGAAAAATAAATAAATAAATAAATAAATAAATAAAATTACAGTTTAAAAATAAGGATCTACCTGGGCAGTGCCCAAAACTGTTCTAAACTTTGCTGTGCCCTGAAATCCCCACTGGGTCCATAAATGTCTGCAACCCCTGGCAGAGGGGACAAACCACAGGGTGCTGGCTGGGGGAATAACCAAAACCATCCTACAAGAGACAGAGCCCTGGCTGCTGGCTGAGCACAAGCACTGCACAGGGAACTCCAGGCCCAGCTGTACTGGAGTGAAAAGTCCATCAGCTCTCCTAAAAACCTGTGATGGAGACCTCAGAGAGAGCTTTTTCCTCTCCTTCATCACCTGCTCTTCTGAAACATGCAGCCCTCCCTCCCTCCCACACCCCTGTCTGTCTCCACAGCACCCTGATGCCCACCAGCAGCACCAGCACCAGCACCTCCATGGGGAGGATAGGTCCCCATGCCCTCACCTGGTGGGGATCTCCACAGGCACGAGCTCCTTGTCAGGCCAAATGTACTTGATGATAATGACTGCTGTGACATACCAGGTGCCAATTACACTCAGGGAGCTGCAAGAGGGGACAGGAGACCATCAGTCTGCTGCCTCCTTGCTCTGTGCATGGTCTCCTCCAGCCTCTCCAGCCTCATCTTCCTCCCTGCACAGCTCAGGACACCCCACTCCTTCCCATCAGGACCACCCCTGCTCTCCTTTCCCAGGGGGATATGCCAAACACTGTCACCCACTGTCCCCAGAGCAGATGCCAACACAACCCCACTTTGCTCAGGGGCTGCCCTGTGCACCTGGAATTGCCATACAGACTGGGACCCTTCCTGGCTCTCCTTTCTGCTGGATGGCCAACTCCCAAGCCAGGGGACAACACAGCTGAAAGCACCTCTCCCTGCTTCCTCCAGCAAGAAGAAGGGAGGGACACAAGCCCCGGGGCACAACACAGAGTGCTCAGCAGCTCCTCTGCTTCCCAGATGGAGAAACTTGAGGCAGAGATGTCCAACCCCTCAGACACAGTGCTAGAACCTTGGTGTTTCTGCTCCCCATTCCCTGGGACTCTGGGGGGGTGGCTGCTGGCTGGCCCACCCTGGCTCCCAGCCCTGGAGGACCCTCCCCTACACACCTGGCATATTTTTGGAAGCCGATCTCCTTGGGGATGGAGAGGGGCAGGATAAGGAGGAAGGCAGTGATGCTGATGGTGAACTTGCGGTCCGTGTACCAGCGGCTGCTCCCAGATTCCTCAGGCTCTGTCACCAGAGCAGCAATGACTGTGGGGACAAAATGGGGTGGCCAGCTTGTTGTCCCCTGCCAGCCAAAGGGACAGCAAATGGTTATTTTTTTCCACGCCCCTGTGGGACTCACTTACTCTTGTCCTCCTGGTCTCCGATGATGATGAGGAAGGCGATGCAGGTTCCGAAGGTGTAGATGGCGATGGCCACCTCACACAGCACCCCAGGCACCTTCCCACAGACAGCCCACACCACCTCCTGGTAGGTCCTCTCGTTGCTGGCCTGTGAGCAGTATGCCAGGATGACCAAGCCTCCAATGATGAAGATCAACATGCACTGGGGTGGTAAAGAGACAGGGAGGGGATACTGAAGCCACAGCGTGCCCTCCAAACCACCCCGGGCAGCCACCCCTGATCTCTCTGGTGCACCTCACCCAACAGAGATTCTTCCCAGGAGCCAGGTCCTCCCTGAGCCCCTGCTGGGGCTCCCCATGTCTCCTCCACACCCCTTCCCCAAGCAGGGGACTGTCCCTTCTCCACCCTCTCACCATCTGCAGCGTGATGCCCACGGCCACGCCGCCGGCCATGCTGAAGGCAGCAGGGAAGTTGAGCAGCCCGGCCCCGAGAGCAGCGTTGACCACGATGAAGACAGCTCCCAAAGCTGAGGTGGCCCCCAGACCATTCCCCTGGCTCTCTCCACTCTTTGGCACCGTCTCCACACTGGGGCTCTGCAGAAGCCTGGCCCGTTCCCCGGCGTCAGCGCTCCACTCCCAGTCCTTGTAGTCACTGTTGATGCTCCCGGAGCCCTGAGCCATTGTCCCTCCTGGGGTGGCACACACCACAGGCCACAGGCCACTAGTGCTCCTGCACTGGGCTCAGCTGAGCACCTCGAGGAGGGTCCTCTGCCAGCACTGGCTCCATGGGGCAGGGAGCAGCCAGGCTGGGGCCACAGCAGCGTGGGGAACAGGCACTGGGGTGCTGCTAGAAAGGGATGAAGGACTCGGGGTTAATGAATGCAGGACCCACTGAGACCCTGTGGCGTGGCTCACTTCCTGATTTCCAACCCCAATTCCTGCAAGCTCTGCAAGAACTGCTGTGCACTGGCTACTGGGGAAAGGTCAAGGCTGGGCTCAGCAGGAACAACCCCTGCATGCAGCAGGAACCACCACGTTAACAGGAAAAGCAGGACTGGCCCCTTCCAAGGGCACCCCCAGGGTGACCACCGGCATGAGATGGCTCAGAAGCCTTTGGACCTGGAGATCTGGTGTTTCCAGCACTGCATCCCTTTGGAGCTGGCCAGCCCAGATCTCATCCCAGAGCTTCTGAGCTGAAGGAGATCAACCCTCCCAACCTGGCAGGGCTTCACGGGGACCTACAAAGCCAAAGGAAACCTCTTTCTTTCCCATACCAGAGGTGTCCTGGCCAGCCCACCCTTTGCTTCCAGGCTATTTAATCCCACACTCAGGCTATGAACCCTCTTCAAAGATCTCTGGGGAAAGGAAAGAAGAACAGCCGCCCAGAAGCATGGGGAGGACAGGGTCCCAGGTCCCACATTCCCAGGCCGGTGAGTCCGTTGCCACGCGTGGGTCGGCTTTGGCTGATGCCCACTCCCAGGACGGGAGGAGGATGCTGCAGGCTGCCCGGCTGTCCCTTCCTCCCGGACAAAGCTACCAGCCCGGTGGCAACCAGAGCCCGTGAGAGCGGCAGCTTCTCCAAGGGTGGCTCCGCACCGCACGGCCCCGTCGGGTGCCCCGCACCGGGGGCGGTGAGGCCGGGGGTGGTGCGGGTCACCCCGCTTTTGCAGGGACCCGCCCGTCGTCGCCCTCCTCCCCAGGCTCCATCCCCTCGGGGGACCCCCCCGTGTCCCGGCCCCACTCACCGGGCGGTGAGAACCCGCTCGGCTCCGCTCGGCCCCGGCTCCGGTCCCACTGGGCTCGGCGGCAGCGCAGCGCCGGCACCGCCCCACCCGCTGCACGCCGGGGCTTGTAGTCCGCCCCCGGCCCGGGGAAGCCTTCCCAGCGGCGGGGAGCAGGGGGTCAGGAGCTTCCCAGCGCCGGGAAACCCCTCCCAGACCATCCCCGCCGCTGGGCAGGGCGGGCAGGCAGCGCAGGGCTCCGGTTCCACCTTCACCGGCACCGGGTAGGGACAGCAGAATGGCCTCGGGACGGGCAGCTTCGGAACCGGGCAGGACCCAGCCGGAGCCGCAGAACCCATCAGCACGGGGCAGCACCCGGGGCAGGGAAGGTGGTTGATTGCACGAACGGGAGGAAGCGGCAGCCGTGGGCATCGGGCCAGGTAAACAGCCCTGACATGGCCCTGACATGCCGGCTCTGTCGGGAGCAGAGGGAAGCTCCGGCTCTCCCCGGGCCCATGGGCACCAGGCAGCCCCCTCTGCTTGGGGCACACGAGTGGGAACAGCCCTACACGGGATCCTCGGATGTGGTGACGACAGATCCCCGGTGCTGGCACGTCCCCAGCAGGGAGAATCTGATGCACAGAAGGGACACGATCCAGCTGCACAATGACAGGAGGAAGCCCCCAGCTCGACACAGCCATGCACCAGTTTATTTGGATTAAAAAAGTCCATCAAGTCACAGGACACTCACTTTGGAAGAACAGAGTATTTTGTGAGTCATTGACTCAGACATCCCTCGAGATCTTTCCCTCCCCTTTTCTGATATAATCAGAAATCTGCCTGAAGAGAGCAGATGAAAGGGAAACCCTGCAGCCTCAAGTGAGGGTGGACATGGCTTTGGGGTGTACACACAAGGACTTCTGGGGCACAGGGCTGGGCTGCTGTGGCTGGTGCAAGGCAGGGGAGAGGCAGAGACCAACAGAGCAGTTTTCAGATGAGGTTCTTACTGGGCAGGACGAGAAATTGTTTCCCCTCAGGGCACAGGAGTGAAGTCAGGAGAACCAGGAAGGTTTAGAGGGACAGGGGTCCATCCCACATACCAGTGCCACCGTGAATTCACCACATCTGAAGAGATTCCCACATGGAATGAGCAAAGCCAATGGAGATTTTAGCTGTGAGAAGTCCTCAGAGCTGGCTGTCAGACGAAATGGCTTTGGCCCTGCCCAGCCCCAGGCCAGGCCAGAGAAGGACGGAGCCTGCTGGCAGCAGTGACCAGCTGAGGAGGTGGCAGGGACACACCCGAGCAGCCCTCCCACTCAGCCCACCCAGCTCCTCATCCCTTGCCACTTGGGCCAGAGGCCAACAGCCTCACCAAGACTTCTCATGGAGAAAGGAGCCTGGGGAAACCTTTGGTGCCTCTACCAGTAGGATGGCAGAGTTAGGTATTTGCTTCCTCCAGTGCAGATGGATGCTGGGGCTGATGGACAAAGGATGGACAGGAGGGGAGAATGGCTGTGAGGAGTGGGAGCCAGCAATGATGCCCCTGCTCTGCAGTGCAGGGCTGTTTTGACTAGGCTTCTACAACAACTTGTCTACAAGATACATTCAGCAGCAGCGTCAGGTGCTGTGGTTGGAAGCATTTTGCTCTTTTCCCTTCCCATCTGATCTTCAACCCGTGGGGAAGGGAAGGCCACCAGCTCCAGGGCACACTTTTGTCTTTACTTTGTGACTTGATGGATGGCATGAGCCAGGTAGCCCACGTTGCCTGATGTAACTCCTGCCACAGAGATCCGTCCGTCCTTTGTCATATAGATGGAGAACTCCTTGATCAGCCGCTCCACCTGGGGGGAGAGAGAGCAGAGTTCAACCTCCAGGCCAGCCTCAGACTGCTGGCACAGCACAGAGTCACCCAGCTTGCCAACTGGGAGCCAGCAGCCATGGCATCCCACAGCCTGACAAACCACTGGAGATGCTGCTGGGCTCTGGGGCAACACACAAACCCTGCAGGTGTTGTCACCTCGCTTCAGATGGCTTTTAGGGTCACCAAGTGACAGTTTCCTTTGCCAGATAAGCAGCCCGTGTCTGCTTTCAACCCTCACAGCACAGCAGAGCACAGAGCAGGACTTGGAGCTCGTGCTCCAAGCTGGGAGGATGTTCCTCCTAGAGGAAGAACTCCCCATGAGGGTGCATTTTGGCACTTGTAGTCAAGTTTTTACCAACAATGCCCACAAATGACAATTTGAATCCACAGGAAGAGTGTTTACCTGCTCTGGCTTCAGCCCAGTGAAGCAGAACATGCCAATCTGGTCAGTGATGTGCTGCCAGTTGTGGGAGGATCCTTCTTTCTTGAGGTTGGACACCAGCTGAGTCCTCATGCTGATGATCCGGTCAGCCATGCCCTTCACCTCCACCAGCCTGAGAAGCCAACCCAGGAACTGTTGAAGAGTACAGCTGGGATGCACCAGTGCTGTTTGTTCCCTCCCTGCCACTACCAGGAATCAACCCTCTCCACATGGAAAGGTCTCACACCCCAAAACCACAAAGGATGCAGATGAGCAAAGACCAGAGAGCATGAACCTGTAGTTCCAGCTGGGCAGCTGCTTCTTTCCCCTGGTTACAGGGAAGTGACTCCTGTTTATTTATTCCAAAGCTGCTGAACACTACAACCAGAGTACCAACACCTCTCACTTCTGAAACCCACCTGCAAGTAGGAGCCCTGCTGGCAGCACTGCCCAAAACCAGACAAAATAATCATCTGCAGACAACTGCAGCATGAAGGGCTCCTCCCAGAAGCAGCAGATATCCCTGCTCCCAGGCAGCAGAGCCAGGAGACATCTCCACTGGGTCCTGGATCAGGCAGAGCTGCCAGCCTGCCAAAGGCACCAGCCAGGCCACAGCACACTGCCAGCCTTTGTTCTGCCAGGCCAGCTGCTGGCAGGAGCAGGACACTGAGGGGCTGGGAGAGCAGCAGAGGCTGATGCCAGGAAGCAGGCTTAAGGCACGTGGGTTACATTCCTGGGGCTTATTCCCAGGTGGCTTACACTTCCACTTCCCCAGTGTGAGACAGATGCCTACAACACCTCAGTCAGTCTTTTCCTCTCTCTGGACAGAGCTCCTGCAGGCTTCAACCCCCTGGGAGCTTTATCCCCTCCTTTCCCCCTCTGAGGCTGAGAAAACTGAGTCTGTATATCCTTGAGAAGGCTCAGGGGAGACCTTGTTATGATGTCCCAGTACCTAAAGTGCAGCTCCAAAGCAGATGGAGACTCCCTGTTCACAAGGAGTCCCATGGACAGGATGAGGGGCAATGGGCACAAGGTGCTCCTGGGGAGATTCTGACTGAACACAAGAGGGAAATTTTTCCTCTCAGATAAACAGTAATACTAGAGGGGTTGGACCAGATGATCCTTGAGGTCCCCTCCAACCTGAACGTTCTGTGATCTACACTTTACTACTTGGTAACACAAGGGAAAGCTGCTTGTGTCATGTGGGGACTGATACCAGCTGATGCCAGGACAGGAGCAGGGATTTCTCCAGAGGAAAGGGGTGGCACGTGGTTCTGACTGTACCCACGAGAAGCAGCAGGCAGTGAGCCCAGCACAGGGCACATCTCACTGCCCTGAGCAGCAGCAGGGGCTCCCCCTCTTACCACTCCTTCCGTAGGTCAGGGGTGTTGAGGATGGCAGAGGCGATGCGGGCGCCGTTCATGGGGGGGTTGGAGTACATGGGACGGACCAGGATCTTCAGCTGAGATTCCACCCTCTTGGCCTCCTCTGCGTCGTGACAGATCACCGTGAAGGCACCCACACGCTCTCCTGCAAGAGAGGCAGTCAGGTCCCTGCCTCTGCCTCACAGAGACACCCCACAGCAGAGCCCTAGAAGGTCTCCAGCAGCTCCCGGCTTGAGCAGAGCCCTAGAAGGGTCTCCAGCAGCTCCTCCAGGAGGTTCTCCTCCCACCAGCAGGTTGTCTCCTGTGCCCTGATGAATGCAGGCAGCAGAAAGGCACTGGCTGCTAAAGCCTGGAAGCAGTGGGGGTTCTCCTCCAGCACCCTGGCTGCAAGAGTATCCACACCACCTGAGTCCTGCTGAGGTTGCTGTGTACCACTATCTGAAAGCCATTATCCTGCCATGTTATAAAATCTACGTTATCAAATTACTGATAAGATTAAACCAGTAACAGATTTACTCAAGAAATTGCACCTTAAGACATGCCATAGCAGCAATACTGCTTTTAGCTGTGGAAATGCTGCTCCTTCTCCTGGGATCTGATGCAAACTCCACAGACCTGCTGCTACCTTTGTCAGTGCTAAGTTAGTGGTTGGATGATCTCAAAAGGTTTTTTTTCCCTGTGATCCCACCTGCCCTACTCACCATAGAGCCCCATGTTCTTGGCATAGGACTGTGCCAGGAGGACATTGATGCCCTGCTCGATGAAATGCCGCACGGCCCAGGCGTCCCGGTTGATGTCCCCGCTGGCAAAGCCCTGGTAGGCCATGTCAAAGTACACCAGGAGGTTCCGTTTCTGCCAGCAAAGAGAGGAGCATATCACAGGAGGAGAACATCCCCCCAGGGAACAGGAGAGTAGGCTGGTAAGAGCCATGCAGGCAGCAGCCTCCTCAACTGCAGCTGTTCTTTGGAAGTGGAGGCATTCCCTGTCACTTGCCACAGGGAAGGCAGCTCAGACCCCCCCCAGCTGCTCCCCACACATCACAACAGCAGGTAAACACCCTCCCAGTGCATTTATGGGACATGCAGTCTGTCCCAGGAGGCAGAAGTGGATTCAGCAGCAATAAATTACTCTGTTTCAGTGTCCCCTGTATTACCAGTTTCCAGGGAAACCACCTGGGAACACTGGGCAGGTGCCAGCCCTTCCAGCACCTCCAGGCAGATAACTCTGCCCACAGGCAGGGACAGTCACCTGGAGGCCAAAGGGGCTGCTTTGGTACCTATCAATTCTCAGGACACTGCTAGGGCCAGGCATCCCCAAGCTGACTGTCACTGCCTACAGCTTGGGAGTGCTGCAGGGAGGAGGAGAAGGATGAAGAAGAACCTGCTCCTCTCTGTTTCCAGCTGAATCTTGCATGGAGACACCAAGCAGATGAAAGCTCCCCATGCAGCTACCATAGCTCAGTCTTTCAACCCTGCTGCTCTCCTTTCAGGTCTCCCTCCCCTAGCTTCCTGGGAAGGTGCCAGTAGAACATCAGGCAGTCAGCTAGAAGCTTTATGGGTGCACTTGTTGGCTTCTGTCTCCAGAGCAGGAACATGACACTCCTCCTGGCCTCAGGGCAGGGGGTAACCTTTAAAGCAGTGAAGGCCACATGCCACCCATGAATGCCCAGAGATGTGGATTTCCCAGGAATAGCACAGTGCCCCTGGAACACTACTGCTCACCTTCACTGTAGCTGCCAACTCCTTCCATTGCTCCTGCCGGGGATCTACCCCAGTGGGGTTGTGAGCACAAGCATGCAAGAGGATGATGCTCTTCTCTGGAATTTTCTAAGAAAGATGTTACAGAAGATGAATTGTTAATGAGATCTGAGCACCTCCTCAGCAGCTGAGATGGAACTCTTGCCCTGGACAGCTTAGACAAGCTCTGCAAGGTTTTAAGCCTTGATATGATGCCTTCAGACAACATATTTAGGCTAAAACAAGATGATCCCTACACCACCTCCCTGTGTCCAGCTCAGCACAGGAAGGAGATGGAGCTGAGGGAGTGGGTCCAGAGGAGGGACAGGAAAATGCTCTGGGGGCTGGAACACCTCTGCTATGAGGACAGGCTGAGGGACCCGGGGGTGTTCAGCCTGGAGAAGGCTCCAGGGAGACCCAATAGTGACCTTCCAGTGTCTGAAGGGGCTCCAGGAAGGCTGAGAGGGACTGTGTGCAAGGGCCTGGAGTGAGAGGACGAGGGGCAATGGTTTAAATGAGAGGAGATTTAGATTGGATGTGAGGAACAAGTTCTTTGCCATGAGGATGGGGGAACACTGGCACAGGTTGCCCATGGCTGAGGCCTCATCCCTGGAGATATTCAAGGTGAGGCTTGAGGAGGCTCTGAGCAACCTGATCTGGGTGAGGGTGTCCCTGCTGACTGCAGGGGGTTGCACTGGATGACCTCTGGAGGTCCCTTCCAACCCAAATTATTGTATGATTTTCTACTGGTCGTGGAAAGCCACCAGTGGGACCTGCCATGTCCCCACCGACCTGTTGAGGACACGCCTGTGCACCACCTTCAAGACAACGATGCGCTGGGTGCTGTCCTTGAGGAAGTCCTTCAGCTTGCTCTTCAGCACCGGCTTGGTCTCGTGCTTGGCAATCACCTTCAGGTTGTCCCAGGAGGCCCTGCACCTCCGCTCCAGCTGCACCAGGCTGTTGGCCAGCTCGTCAAAGTCAACCTGGAAGAGTGAGAGGTCAGCTGGTGGAGCTGGGCAGCCAAGGGACCCGCACCTTTCCCTGCCCAGATGCCACCTGCCTGGCCTCACCTTGGCGGAGCGGGTGATGGAGGCAATCTCCGAGTAGAGGTCAGTGGTTTCTGGGAACTTCTCTACCACCATCTGGCAGAGATGGTGGAGCAGAGACTGCCGGTGCACCGTGTCCTTCACTTCCGAGACCTTCTCCAGGTATCCCAGCTCAAAGCCTCTGCTCTGAAACCCCAATGGACTCAGCAATGGACTCCATCCTCCTCCAGCATACCTCCAGTCTGCAGACCTACAGGGTCCTCACCAACACCACCCAGCCCCAGGCATTGTCCCAGGCTTCCCAGGGTCCCTCTTGGGCCACCAATGCACCTTGGGGGGTCCTGTCATGATAGCACTTAGGACAGACCACACGTTCCCACACCCAGCTCCTCACCTGGGAGCCATTCAAGAAGTTGCCCATGGCCAGCAGCGTGGCCAGGATGCACTTGAAGGTGTGGTTTCTGGCCAGCTGCTCCATGCCCACCTTCAGATCATAGAGAGGCTCTGCTATCTCCTGTGGGAGGAGAGGAGAAAGGTGAGACCCCTCAGCAATCCTCTACCTTGGGAGCTTCAGCATTTGCCCTTGCCCGTGAGGGTCACCACCCTATGGTTCACTCAAGCCCATGGGGACCTGGAGCCTGTCCCCAGCCAGGACAGCACCTCCCTTACTTGGACATGGCTGGGCTCCACCAGGAACACGTTTGGCTCAGGGCTCAGTGCCCTGGGAGCTGGCAGTGGTGGTCTACAGGGCTCTATACCTGCTCCAGGCTCTCGTAGTCCAGCTTGAAGGCCCAGAGCTGAAGCCTAGCCGTGAGGTCACTGATGGAAGACAAGGCAAGCAGGAACTGCTCTGCAGAGCCCAGAGGCACATCAGGATTGGCCAACTGGGCCTCCTGGATCTTCTGCTTCTCCTCCTCGGTCGGGACCATGGTCAGGATTTTCTAGAGCAAGCAAGGAGAAATGTGTCACTCTGGGATGTGGCACCCCAAGGCTGGCAGTGCAGGTGTCATGGCACAGAGGCCTCCTGGCCAGGGGAAATGACACCTGCCTGAGGGCCTCAGAGAAGCTGACCTCCTCTGGTGCCTACCTCAATCCCTTCCTTGTTGACTGCAAACTCATCAAAGTTGAGCACAGCTGTCTTGATGATGTGCACCGGTGGCAGCACCGTGAGGCCAATGTTGATGGCGTTGCTCCTCTTGGGATCCAGCACCACCACCACCTTCTTCCCATCGTTGGCCTTCTGCAAAGAGGACAGGATGCATGGGGACAGCAGGGCAAAGGTCTTGCCTTCATAAAAACCCCATGGACCACAGGCAAGCCAGTCAGGAACCTGGTGGGGAGCCAAACCTGAGCACTGCATGTCACCGTCCCCCCCTGAGCCTCTGGGTACCCATCCTCACCATCCTCACCACTGGGTGGGGGTGGCAGTGCCTGCCCAGAGTCTCCAATAGAACTAACAGCCTTCCTCCCACCCCTCGAGTCCCCATGGCTGATGGGTGTCAGCCTGCTGGTACCTTTGAAGCTGTTGCTTCCTTTGACCGTGACTCAAAGAGATGTTCCAGTTTGGCAGCATTGACCTCAACGTTCTGCAAGGATGCCCAGAGGGTTTCCTGGCCAAACCTTCCTGGCCCCACAGTGCCATCCAGCTGCTTCAGCTCCTTCCAGAAGAGCTTTACTGTCCTCTTCTTCTTGGCCTGGGAAGGGCCATCTGTTGTCGAGGGGCTTGGCAGCCCTGGGGGAGGTGGGCAACGGGGGACTGGTGGAGGTGGGNGGGATTCCTAGGAGGTAGGGGCTTATAAATTGGTCAAAAAAGCTTAGGTTCATGGTCAGGATCAGGAAGGGGAGGTGGAGGTGGTGGGCAACCAGGGACTGGTGGAGGTGGAGGTGGTGGTGGTGGGCAACCAGGGACTGCAGGAAGTGGAGGTGGAGGTGGTGGGCAACCAGGGACTGCAGGAGGTGGAGAGGGAACCATCAGAGCTCCAGCACTCGTTGCTTCAATGCTGGAAGGGAGGAAGGAGCCATTTGCCATGGGCCCCGAGTCCAGGATGTCAAAGTCTTCTTCTTCCCCCAGATCGGTGAAGTCCAGGTCCTTGATCTTCAGCTGCACAGGGCTTGCCTCCAGGTGCTCCCATGTCAGCTCCACCTCTTTCTTGATGGGCATCATCCCAGTGTTCTCCAGCTTCTGTGTGTGGCTCTCAGCATCTATGCTGGACATGGCACGTACCAGCTTGGCATGGGCACTGGCGACCGGTCCGTCTGCAGCCCTGCTCCGGAGCCAGGCAGCCTCCTGCTCCCAGCTGCCACATCCCTCAGCATCCATCCCCACCCCACTCTGGGCCAGGGGGGATGATGGGACCTCAGGGAAGACCTTCTCCCTCCCTGACTCTGGGGAGCCCTTGGCATAGAGCATGTCCAGCATAAATTTGGTGTCAGAGGAGATGGTGCTGCAGGAGTCGGTGGTGTCGGGCCGAGCCAGGCGAGACCCTGTGGGGAGAGAGGAGGGGTCCTGGGACATGCAGGGAGACCTCCTGGCCATGTTCCTGTACCTAAAGGGCAGCTACAGAGAAGATGGAGACTCCCTGTTTACAAGGAGTCCCATGGACAGGATGAGGGGCAATGGGCACAAGGTCTGAAGACAAGAGGGAAATTTTTCCCCCTGAGGACAGTCAGACACTGGAATGGTCTCCCAGGGGAAGGGGTGGATTCCCCCACTTGGGAAAGTTGGAAGTCTCAGCTCCATGGGGTGCTGGGACATCTCAGGTAAAAAATAATATTAGAGGGGTTGGAGCAGATGATCCTTGAGGTCCCTTCCAACCAGACATCCTGTGATTCTCTGAACCTGGAGCTGGAGTCCTGCTCCCCCATGCTTGGATGCTGGTGTTTGGAGTGGGATGGGGAGGTACCACCCAGCTCCTCCTTGGCTCTGGGTATCATGGAACAGAGGGGCCATTAACACCCACCCCTGGGACCTCCAAGCCGGGCACACACACCCTGGCAGCACATACTTGGGTTGGGTGTCTCCATCCCAGACTCAGGGGTGCTGCTGTCCCTGTCCCATGGCAGAGGGGTGGGATGCTCCAGCGCAGCATCGCTGAGGACATCGAGCCGTCCCTTGGCCATGGAAGCCATCTTCTCCTTCTGGGCTGCAGCCAGGTTCTCCAAGAAGCGAGCTCTGTGGGAAACCAGGGGTGGATGTTGGCTGGCAGCCAGGCGGGGATGGGGACAATGGGGACAAACCAGCAAACCACGCCACGCCACACTGCACAGCCAGCCCCACGGCACAGAAAACCCCCTGCACCCTCCACGCCACACTGGGGACCCGAGGGGGAGCCAACCTCCTCCAAGCCCTGCAGAGACAAGGTGAGGCCACCAGAGGATGGGGACAGGGACACCACAGCCCCATTGGAGCTGCAGGCTGGTGCCATCCAAGTGCCACAGTCACCTCGTGGGTCCCAAGGGGTCTGGTGTTCACTGACACTCTCCTCCAAAAGCCACAGCACCCAGGAGGGTGCCCGGGCAGAGCCTGGCAGGACCTCCTGCCCCACAGGGCTGGAGCCTGAGGAAGCACATGCCTGGAGCCACCCGCATGCCTCTACTTACTCAAACCTCCTCAAAACAGGCTTGTCCCCATGCAAGGGGGGGGCATCCTCCCTCCTGGGGGAAAACAGGGGTTAGCCCTGCACGGCCAGCGGCCTCCCCTGGGGCTCGTGCCTCTTGCCTGCACTCCAGCCTGGGACCCTCGTCCCATGTCACCATGTCACCCCAGGGTCCATGGGGAGCCAGGAGAGCCCCATCAAGTCCCCTCCTGCCTGGGCACGGTGTGACTCTCCCCACCGGAGCCACCCGGCTTGTCACCGGGATGGTGATAGCACCAAGGGTGGGCTATGCCACCCCCGTCAGGGACACCCCGCCACAGAAGGGGGGATCAGAAGGGACCGTCACCCCCAGGGGCCATGCTGCAGGGTCCCGTGGGCAGAACCCGGAGAGCAGCGAGTGGGGCAGGGCAGGGCAGGGCAGAGCCCGCTCTCCCCAGAGCATCCCCGGAGCATCCCCGGAGCATCCCCGGAGCATCCCGCCGGCAGCGAGCAGCGCGGAGCCCGGGCACTTACCAGACAGGGGCAGTGTGGTGCAGCCTGCAAAAGGAAAGATAGAAAAGAGTGGGCAGAGGAGGAGAGGCCAAGCGTGGGCAGGAAGAGGAGGAGGAGGAGGAGCCAGGAGGAGCTGGAGCAGAGCTGTGCGTGCCCAAAAGATGCCCTGGAGCCCCCGGCTGGATCCTCTTAGATGCCCGCTCCCCCTTCCCCCCGCCCCTAGTGCTGCTCTCCAGTCCCNACAGGTGCTGCTCTCCAGTCCCACTGCCTGCCCTCTGGCCCCCTGGAAGGACCCCCCCCCCTTCCACCAGTCCCTCCTGGCTGCTTACTTGTAGACGCTGCGTTCGCCCGGGCCTGGGGGCTGCTCCTGCTCGGCCAGGGGAGGTGACAGGGCCAGCCGCACGCTGGACGAGCTGCTGTACGTGCTGGTGGGACAAGGTCTGGAAGAGGAGGTGACAGAGACTGAGAGCAGGTCCCAGAGGAGCTGCCCTCCACCCCAGCACTGGGAGTGGACGTGACCACTGCTCACACTCAGCCCCAGCATCTTTGCCATCTCAGGAGCAACCCTGAGGGGCATCTCCATAGCAACCCCGCCATCTCTGGAGCAACTCTGTCACCTCCAAAGCATCCCCACCAACCTGGGAGTATTCCTACCATCCCAGGAACATCTTCACCACTCCAGGAGCATAGCCACCATCCTGGGAGTGTCCTCACCACCATGGGAATGACCCCACCATCCTCCCGGTCACCTGGCCACCCCTGGCCACCACCTCCCACCACTGGCCACCTCCATCTGTACTTACTCTGCAGGGCTGCTGGGTGCAGGGACATCCAGGGTGTCCTCAGAGGGGGGCTCCTTCGGGCTGCCAGGGGACCCTGGCAGTGTCTGGGCATCGGGGCTGGGCTCTGCACAGCCCCCCTGGGATCGCCACCCGCGCCGGCCCTCCTCTGTCCTCCTCCTCTCCTTGCGTGTCCCTGGAGATGGCTCCTCCACCCCATCCTCCAGCTTGAGTGCACTCTGCAGAGGAGCCAGGGGTGCTTGGAACCGGGCACACCACCCCTGTCCCCACACATCTGTCCCTACACTGGTCCTGGGCGATGTCCTGCCCTGGGACACCATACATGGCCAGGCCCTGGGTGCCAGTGTGGCCCCAGAGAGCCACAGCTCACAGCCCAGCTCACCTCGTAGAGCATGAACTGCTGCTTCAGGTCCAGGTCGGTGGCCTTGTTGGCCAGGTGCTGCTGCACCACTCGTTCCATGCCCTGCTGCTCCAGGCAGTCTGTCACATCGTAGAAGGTGTCCTGGTCTGGGAGGGCAGCCAGTGTCTGAGCAGGACCAGAGGGACACTGCTGGGACTGGTGTGACCCATGACAAGCCCCAGCAGCGTGGCATCACCCTCCCACCCCCTCCCCAGACCTTGTTGATGAGCGTCATGGCAAAGACCAGGAGCTCAGTGTCAGCCCCGTTGCGTTGCTCCAGGACAGCCATCAGGCTGGACCACGGACACGTTCCTGGGAAAAGAGGGGTGACACAGAGGGGCAACACTTTGTGTCCCACCCCCCCGTGGGGACCTCGTGGGTGGCTGGGGCTCCACTCACCTCTCGCCTGGTCCACGGTGTTGACGGCGTGGATGAGGAGCAGGGCGTTGGGCTCCGTGTACTCCACAAACACCAGCAGCAGCTTCAGGGCCATCTTCACCACCAGGCGGAACTGGGACAAGGGATGGCAACGGTGGGACAACTGCTGGCAGGATGGTGGGACACCACAGGGGGTCTGTACCCATATCCCAGGGCTGGGGACTCTGCTTTGGGGCCAGGAACCAGACTGCTGCTGGGACACTGATGGCCAAGGGACAGCAGGAAGGGACCCAGAGCTGGACCTGCTCTTACTGAAGCTCCGTGCTCAGGAGCATGGGCCCATCAAGGGGGCTCAGGGGACCCTGGGTGACTTCCAGATGAGTGGGAGCAGGACCCAACACACCCAGAGATACAAGGCACCATGCCTGAAGGGAGATGGTGGGGTAAAGCCCCCCAGGGATAGTGCAAGGGTGCAAGCACAGGAAGGGGTGCAGCCCCCCAGGGCAGTGGGGTCTTACTGGGCTTCCTGAGAGGGTGTAGAGCCACTGGATGGTCTCGTTGTGGTTGATGACACCTTGCATCCCATCCACAAAGAGCATGATCTGGCTCAAGGCTGCAAGGCAGAGAGCAGGCAGGGTGCCAGTGAGGGTGTAGTGAGGTGTAGAGAAGGAGTCTTCTCCCAAGTAACCAGAGATAGGAAATGGCCTCAAGTTGCATGAAGGGAAGTTCAGATTAGATATCAGGAAGAATTTCTTTACAAAAGGATGGTCAAACACTGGAACAGGGCAGTGGTGGTCACCATCCCTGGAGATACTGACAAAGATGTAGATGTGCCACTTCAGGACACGTTTTAGTTGGCATGGTGATGGGTTGGCAGCTGGACTTGATGATCTGAGAGGTCTTTTCCAATCTTAAAGATTCTATGATTCTGGGCCTCAAGGTGGCCCAGCCAAACTGGCTTCCTCACTCTTCCCCAACCCTTGCCAACCCTCCTCCTTGGGGATGAGAGGTGCCCTGGACCCAACCACCAACCTCGGAGGATGTAATTCTGGTAGTTCTGGTCAGCCTCTGCCCCCACTTTGATCAGACAGGTCAGCCCATCCAGGTTGACAAACTCGGGCACCAGGTCCTTGTCCTCCTGCAGGGTGAGGATGGGGTGTCAAGGTGGGGAGGCAGCCAGTGTCTGGGGAACACCCCCAAACCCTCTGCCACGGCAGGATCACCCTACCTGGAAGAGCTGCTTGAGGGAGAAGAGGGATCGGCGCAGCTCCGGCCCCTGGGAATTGTAGAGCTTCTCTGGAAGGAAGGAGAGAGGGGCTGGGGTGGCCTGGCCAGCAGGGACTCACTGCTGGGCTGGGGCTCTGAGATGCTCCCTGCTGCCAGGGAAAACCCCGGATCCCAGCTTAGCCCTGCAGGGTGGAAGCAGCTGCAGCTCCACAACTATTTATTTCAGCCCCACCACCCTCCCTCCCATTTCCTCGGGTTTGCTTTTTTTTTTTTTTGCTTTTTCTGTCCAGCAATGACACAAATATCCCTCTCTGGTTTCCTGTGCAGAACCGAAACAGGAACACGGGCAGGAGGCTGAGCTGGTTTTAGCTGTCTCCCCCCTCCCTGGGGCACAGTCCTGGCATAGCCCCAGAGCACCCCAGCAGCCCCACGGCTTGGGAAGAGCTGCAGGATGGGGAGGGGAAGGATGGCAGCTTGACAATGGCTGCTCGGGGACAATAGAACAGTCACAAGGATGGGTGGAGACCACGTGAAGGCTCCATCCCAGCTGGTGTGGAGAGAGCCTGCACAGGAGCATCCAAGGGCAAGGGAAAGCTGCAAAACCCCACTCAAACCAGCAGAGACCACAGGCATTGGGAGTCAGAACATCCAAAAATCCAAATGTCCAAGCATCCCAAGTTCTTTGGGTCAGGCTAAGGGCTGTACCAAGCCAAAAGCAAGTTGCTGAGGGGGTCCCTGATGAGGATAAGATGAGGGGCAATGGGCACGAGTTGCTCCTGGAGAGATTCTGACTGAACACAAGAGGGAAATTTTTCCCCCTGAGGACAGTCAGACACTGGAATGGTCTCCCAGGGGAAGGGGTGGATTCCCCCACTTGGGAAAGTCTGAAGTCTCAGCTCCATGGGGTGCTGGGACATCTCAGATAAACACTAATATTAGAGGGGTTGGAGCAGATGATCCTTGAGGTCCCCTCCAACCTGACATCCTGTGATTCCATGGTTCTATGGATGGGGACCATGTCCCCCCACACCTCTGGGGGGGGGCTATGGGGTGGGAGCAGCCCTGGGCTGCACCGTTGCCTCTCTCCATCTCAAGCAGCCTGGCCAAAACTCCCCACAGACAAGAAGCCTGCCCTGCCCAGGGGTCCAAGCTGCCAGCCCACACCAGCCCAGGGACAGGAGCAGCCCCAACTCACCGATGATGGCGTGGACCCGGACAGAGAGCTGCGTGCGCAGGATGAGGGTCGGCCTTCTCCCCTTCCTGGGGCAGGAGGAAACGTTGTGTGAGCACCCAGAGGGTTCCCCCCAGCCCCTGGCCTGTGGTGCTCACACTCACGTGGGGTTCCCGTGTCCCATCCCTGGAGGGATCGGGCACCCCAGGTCCCTCACCTGACCTCCTCGTAGAAACCCTCCAGGTCATCTTTCTGCTCCAGCAGCGACAAGTCGAGGTCCAGGTAGTGTCCAGAGGGTGAGACCTGAAGCGTGCAGTCCTCCAGCTGGGGGTGCAGACAGCCCAACTGAGCCCCCCTGCTCACCACAGCCCCTCTGCACCTCCCCTGGGTCACCCTTCCCCATCCCACCAGGCAGACACAGCCCGGGGTGGGGTGGCTGGTCCCTGTCCCCAAAGGGTGATGCCCCTACAGCCTCCACCCCAGCCTGCTGGCATTTTGGGGAGAAAGATGAAGCCCCGGGCTGGGAAAAGGGTGGCTGCAACACCTGAGCCGTGGCAAGAGGCTGATTCACACCCTGGGGCTCTGCTTCCCCAGCCGGGGGTGTGACCTGGGCAGGATCCATCTCCTCCCAGGATGAATCACCTCTGTCTGTCTGCAGGGACTGGCTCGGCGGTGATTGCCCAGGCACCCAGCCAGACCGGGGACACACCAAGCCGTGGCAAATCCCACAGGGATGTCCCCTCACAGGGGGACACAGCCTCTGGCTCAGCCTTCATCCTCACGGCACCTTCCAGCAGGATGGAGAAAAGCAGAGCCTGAGGCCAGGCTGGCCCGAGGGCAGCTCCCCAAAAAGCCCACTTCCAGCACCCACGCTGCACCCCAGAGGTGCCCCAACACAGCACCCACAGCACCCACAGCACCCAGGCAGGGCTCAGGGACATCTCATGGGATGGAGAAGAGTGCCCTCCAGCTGTCAGCGAAGGCAGAGGGAGGGCAGAGCCTGCCAGCATCCCAGCACATCGGGTCCTGTTCCTAAGGGATTTGCAGCCCCCCTTCCAACGCAGGGATGACGTGGGACTCATCAGCCAGCTCAAAACAGCCCTCCCAGTTCCAGACCCAAATTGCAAAGCCCTCAGCCCTGCGGCTGAGGAGCTGGGATGGTGATGATCCCAGTGATGATGATCCCAGTTCCTCTGCCTTTCACCACCCCTGCGGTGGCCCCGGCAGGTGACCCACGGTGACACTGGCTACGGCTCCTGCACCCCACCGTGGCTGTTCTCCACCAAAGCCCTTGTTCTCCTCACTCACAAGATCAAGCAAGAGCTGACAGGTGTGACACCACTGCCAGCAAGACGTTAAACCCAGAGGGCGAAGAAAAAAATGCCACGCGCATGGAAATAATTAATGACTCTGACAGAGCCTGGCGATAAAGAGCAATTTGGCAGGGCACTGCCGCTGGGTTAGAGGCAGTTGTTAAATGTTATTGGTGTCCTGCTCCACCTCCCGTGGCTGCTGGCCATGCCAGCCAGCCATGGCAACCACCAAACATAGGCTGCTGGCTTCTGGCTGCCAGCTCCGGCTCCCTGGAGGGAATCGCAAGCCCTGAGCCCATGCAGGGTTTGCTTGCTGGGGAAAGCTTCGATTCCTGCACAGGGAAAGAGTTCTCCCCGGCATCCCTGCATACTTCTGCACATTCCCTCCAGCATTTCTGAAACCTCCTGGGCATGGGAGACCCACCCTGCAACATCCCAAGCGTGGAAGACCCCTCCTGCATCCCCTCGGGCATCCCCTCGTCCCCCTGGACATGGCTGCATCCTCAGAGACACTCAGACGAGTGAAGGGGACTTCCCAGCTCCAGCACACAAAGCTTTGCTTTTCCCTGGGCTTCCAGAGCCTCAGCAAGCTGGAGTTAACATCCCCAGCTCCGAGCCGGGCTGGTGACATTTCCCAGCTGGCCAGGGGCAGGAGGGGCAAGCCCCTGAGATGTGACCTCGCCTTTCCCACGGAGGCTTGGCAGCTCTCCCCAGGAGGGATGCTCCGGGTGCCTGGCCCTGTGTCTGACTGCAACCCTCCCCCTTGGCAAACAGCAGCCCCCAGGGATGCAGGATGGGCTCCAACTGCCCTGCCAAAAACCCCGGAGCTTCCGCGCCAGGGAGCACTGACTGCCCCAGATGGGGGCTTCAAACCAGGCAGAGATCTTGAGCCAGGACCTCAGGGTTGTGCTGGTGGGGACAGCACGTTGGGGCCATGGGGCACTGGCAGCTCCCAGCCCAGCTTTGATCCGTCTGTTTCCTCCCCGTAAAACTGTTTTGAGATCAGCTGGGTTTGGGGGGGTCACAGGGACACACAGGCAGAGCTGGGGAGGAGGAGAGTGTCCCACACTCACACCTCCAACCCGTGGCTCCTGGGGCCTTGCCCACCCCCCAGCAGCACCCACGTCCTCCACCCACCCTCCAACCTGACCCACGGGGAAGGTGGGAACGCATGGAGCTCCCTGATCCTGCCAATGCCCAGAAGCTGGCTGCTGGCTTTGACACTCAGCAAGGACACACGTGCCAGGCAAGGGAATTCCCAGGGAAAGCCACTTCCTCAGGTGTGGGACTGCCCCCCCGGGATGGAGAAACCTCCACCCCTAGGATGGAAACATCACATCTTCCTCCTCATCCCTATCATGGCACCCGCACACGGGACAATGCTCCAAGGCCAGGCAGTGAGTGTCCTTTTTATCTGCCTGCAGAGGAAACACTTCATTCCTCTCTCTAATACTTTCTTTTTGCACCAGCCACAAATTCCCAACACTGCTGTGGCTCTTCTAGGAAGGCTAAGGGGAAATTACAGAAAAAAAAATGTATTACTTGCTCCAGCTGAGGCAACACTTGAGCTCAAGGAGGCATTTAAGCAGAGGGCACCAGGAGGTTGCTGCCTCCTGCCCACTCCTGCCTGAAGGATGACAGCAAGTGGACAGCAGCACTGCCATCACCTTGTCATGGGGGGATGGGCAGGAAAAATAATCCCCAGGCCAGGAGGGATCTCGGGAGGTCACCTGGCATTGTCCCAGGACTGCACACTCCAGGACCATGCTGGGAGACAGGGAGAGCTGGAGGCTGCTGAGCACCAACATTGGCTCCAAGTGTCTGGTAAGAAGCAGGTGGCAGCTTCAAGGTGGCTGAGGCCGGGGAGCAGCCACAGGGCCAGTGACCCCATCTCACCTCTTTTCTGCCTGACAGAGGTTATGTGAGGCAAAGGGCATGGCAAAGATAATTGGCAAAGCCCCCTTCGAGCTGGTTAAGAAAGAGAGGGCAAGCGGGGCTGGTGAGGCAGGGCTTGTGCACCTCATTTTTGCACCAAGGTTGCCCCAGCAGCTCTCCTCTGTCAAGCCTGACAGCTTGGAGAAGCTTAAGCCACGGAGGCCAAGGAGCTGTTTGCTTTTCCCAGGGAAATGGAAAGTGAAGCTCCAGCCTGTTGGGTTTTGCAACTGCTTGAAAAAAATCCCTCGGCTGAGAGGTGAGGTAGTGCCAGGGGGCAAGGGAGGGCAGTGGCCTTTGGGAGGTGAAGAACCATCCAAAAAAAAAATAATCTGCTCTGACAAAACCTGCCTGAAGAGGTTCAGAACAACTCACTCCCCACCCAGTGTTGAGCATCACCCAAGTGTCCTAGAAAAATGATGGCAAGCAGGGGGAGATAGCATCAGCCCAGGGCTGAACAATGCGGTGGCAGCAGCAATGAGAGAAGGTATTTCCAAGCACAAACACAGCAGCAGACAAAGAGGGAAGGTATTTCCAAGCACAAACACGCTTTCCGGCGAGCATGAAAAAGTCATCAGGGGCCTGTTGGGCTCGGGGAGAGGAAACACCAAGAGTGTCAGAGAGCAGGACATGCTGTTCAAGACAAGAAACCTCCTGCTCATCATTTCCAGGCTGTTCCCAGCCCCAGGAGCAGCTTTGCTGTGCCTGGGTAAGGCAGGACCCGGCTGGCCCCCACGGCAGCTCAGCCCCTGGGTGCCTGTGGTTCCGTCAGTGCAGGGACCCCCAGCCCAGCTGCCTCCCTGGCTCTTGCATCCTCTTCCCAGTGCTTTGCAGCTCCAGGCATGCTGCCCAGTTCACGTCACCTCGGGCACTGGGCATCCCCAGATGAGTTTTTTTACAGCCAGTTCCTTGGGAAAAAATGTGAGTGTTCATTTACCAATTTTAGGGCAGTGAGTAACAGAGCTGAGTGCTGCCTGGCACAAAGGGCACCGGGGGAGGTTTCAGCTGCTCGTGCCAGGGTAACAACGTCTGCCTTGGCTCTGGGGTGCCAGCTCTGAATTTGGGCTGAACCTGGTGGTTCCAGACACCAAGCTTGCTCCACAGGGTGTAAATCCTGCTGCAGGAGGCTCCGAATGGAGACACCAGCTCATGCAAACCCCAGTCAGCATCCCAAGCTTGTCAGGCTGGGACAGAGCTCCATGTCATGAAGGCAGCATGGTTTATAACCTGTATCATCTACATAACCCAAGATCCTGCCTTATAAACCTAGCAGGGTCCCAGCTGCTCACCCAGGACTTTGCCATGGGGTGATGCAGGGAAACTATGGAAAAACCTGGAGCTTGGCTTAGGCAGGGAACAGAGCCTGAACCCCTAGGATCACCATGCCTCAGCCAGGCACAGAACCTCCCTGCAATGCTCCTGCCCTCAGGAGCTCCACATCCAGTCCCCCCCAGGGCCACCATGGCAGCACCCGGGGCTGGTGATCCCGTTACAGCCTGGGGAAGAGAGCACATGCCTGAAATTTGAGTTTGCTCCATTCGTCATGTCTCAGGGCTGTTTGTTCCCAAACAAACTCCATTTAGTCACCGCCTAAAAATCCCATGACAGCGACAACACGAACCACAGCTTGATTTGCTCCAAGACAAATGAAAAGGGGAATAAAAGAGAGGGGTTTTGTGCAGGCAAAGGTCTCAGAACTATTTCCCTCTCCTGCCACTCCCAGGTTTCCCACCCAGCACCAGTCAGGACACACTTGCCCTGCCTGCCTGCTTCCCTGCACTCCTGGGGTGCTCCAAGCTGGAGGTGCTCAACGAGCCCCCCACTTGTGTTCCTGAGGAGGAAAACAAGCCCATCCCCATCCCGCAAAGGATGCTCAGAAAGCATCCCGCCGACAGCAGGGACCCAGGAGGAGGGTCCCCATCTCTTCTAGCCCCCAGCCCCTCAGTCCCAGTCTGGATCAGACAACAGAAGGAAGACCCGGTGCCTGGTTTCAGCTTCGGCCTCCCGCCTTCCTGCCTCCCGGAGGAAATACCTCAGCACGAATTTCCGCGCCGCTCTCCGACGGCAAAGCTGCCACCAGGGCGGAGGGGAGCGGGGCTGGTGGCCCTTCGGCACCACCGTCACCTCCCCAGGGCCCCCGGGCCGCAAAGAGCCGGGACGCCCGGCTGGTGTCCGGTGTTGGGGTGCCGACGTGCTCC
Organism: Florisuga fusca; assembly: GCA_038090715.1. NCBI lineage: Eukaryota > Metazoa > Chordata > Aves > Apodiformes > Trochilidae > Florisuga > Florisuga fusca. The sequence goes on along the minus strand of JAAWXA010000018.1, from coordinate 1,220,408 downwards.
CGACAAGGTTCAGCACCGCTCCGGTAACCGGCGTGGAAGGGGGATGCTTGGGGTGAGAGCAGCCCCGACGGCACGGGGATGGGCGCCTGCCCTCGCCCTGCTTCCCCCCTGCCCGGTTCCTGCGGGCTCGCAGCAAGCACATCCACTTCCTCCCCGCCGACTCACCCGGCGCCGGCATCCACCCCCCGGGGGTCACGGATTCCGCCGTGACTCAAACCAGGAGCCTTGCCCGGGCTCCAGCGGGACACACCGCCCCGACCCGCGCCTCCCAAGCCGACATTCCCCCTTCTCCGGCTCCGGTCCCTTTCCCGGTGCTTGTCCGGTGCTATCCGCCCCCCCATCTCCCCCTCGGGCCCGGCTCCCCCTCACCGGCAGCGGGGCCCCGAGCAGTCGGTGCAAGGCGGGCAGCTGCGCTCCCAGGGCCAGCGCCTCCTCTACGGCGTACACCGGGGCTCGCCGGGGCTCGGGGAAGCTGCCGCAACCGAAGGGATCCGCGTCCTCCAGGTACTGCAGCCGGCAGGACACCACCGGTTCCGCCATGGCCCCGCCGCCGCTCCCGCCGCCAGCGGGGCTGTGGCACCGAGGTCCCGCCCCGTCCCGCTCCGCCCCGGTACCGGACACTGGGTGCTCGGCGCGCCCTCCCGTGGGCATCGCGGCGGCGGTGGAGCGGGGGCTTCCCGGAGGGATCCTCCGCCGCGATGCTCCGGAGCAAGGGATGCTCGAAGGACCAGGGTGTAGCGGATCTCCCCTGGAGGGGTGCTCTGCCGGGATGTAACCGGGTCAAGGATGCTCCCAGTCCCGGGGAGTCTCCCGGCTGCCCCGGTTGTGTTGCTCCCCCCGGGTGAACAGGAGGACGGGGCGAAATTCCCCGTTCCAGGACAGGGGGGAAACAGGGAGGGGATGAGCATCCCTGTCCCGGGCAGCCTGGATCCGGGGGGCAGTGGTACCCCCCCGGCAGCTCCAAGGCCAGTGTTGATGTTAGAGGGAAAAACCCCTGGAGAGGAAGAGCCCCAAGCACTAATATAGGTTAAGGGTGGACCTGCTGGAAAGAAATTCTGAGGAGAAGGATCTGGGGGTCCTGATAGACAGGAAATTATCCATGAGCCAGCAGTGTGCCCTTGGTGCCAGGAAGGCCATGGGAATCCTGGGCAGCATAAGGAAGGTGCAGGGAGGTCATTCTCCCCCTCTTCCCCTGGTGAGGCCAGAGCTGGAACACTGCATCCAGTGCTGGGCTCCCCAGTTTAAGAGAGACAGGGAACTACTGGAGAGAGTCCAGAGAAGGGCAACCAAGGTGACTGGGGGATTGGAGCAGAGGAAAGGCTGAGAGAGCTGGGGCTTCAGGCTGGAGAAGAGAAGGCTGAGGGGAAACCTTGTTGATGTCTGCAAATACCTAAAGGGTGGGTGCAAGGCACGTGGAGCTGGACTCCTCTCAGTAGTTCCCAGTGACAGGATGAAGGGCAACAGGCACCAGCTGGAATGGAGGAAATTCCATTTAAACATAAGAAAAAAACGTGCTCTGCCTGGCACTCCACATCCAAGTGTGTCTGTGCCATACCCAATGCCAGCCAGAGGGCTCTGCCAAGGTGTCCTTAAGTCCTGGCTCTGGGAACACCAGGACACAACTCGGAGCTGGCTCTCCATCCCCTGCTCTGCCAGCATCCCTTCTTGCCCCCTGCCAGGTTGCATCCCCTGGGCATCCCTCACTGTCTGCCTAGGACATGGGGCTCTGGAGCTGGAAGCCACTGGGATGGGATGTGGGAGACAGGGCATCTCCTGGAGCAGGAGGGTTGGTGGCCCAGTGGGAGCTTTTAGGGGTGTCTGAGAGGGGCTGGGGAAGTGAGGGAGACCCATGGGGCAGGAAGGGCTGGGGAAGGGATGAGTGCTCTCAGCAGGCAGCAAAAGGGGCAGGGCTGGGAGGGAAGGGGGAGGGGAGAGAAGTATTGGGAGCTCCTGGGCAGTATGGGAGACCCCGGGGCAGCACCGGCGAAATCTGGGGCAGTACCGGGGGGTGGGGCTGCACAGTACCGGGGACCCGCGACAATACCGGGGGGGACCAGGGCAGCACCAAGGACGAACGGG